>JABFFF010000224.1:0-42686 GCA_013623665.1 Fusarium sublunatum | reverse complement strand
TTTTTTTTTTTTTTTTTCTCTCAAGTCACCAGTATAGAATATATCGTGGCAAATTTCTTTAAGAATTCATGTGCTGAACCTTGTATAGTGCATCATCATCATCTCTTGTAGGCTCAACTCGGCTCCCGCATATCCTCACCTTCATTTGAGAAAAAAAGAGATATAGTAGGATAAAGAAGTATAAAGAGAGAAAAGGAAGGATGGTACTAAATTGAAAATAAAGACACGCCTAAAGTTTCCTTTAGATAGTAAATAGATAGAGAGAGTATAGGGGAAACAGAAGAAGTAAGAGAAAAAGAGACAGTAAAAGATAGATGAGGAGAGATGAGGAGGTAAAAAGAGAGAGAGAAAAATGCTTGACTAGTCTTTCATCACACCACACACTCGCACAACCGTGATAGGCAACGATTGCGGATAATTTGAAGATGATCCTTAGAAGTCCTAAAAGTATAAAAATATGTCGCTATATCCTCCTGTCTTGTGCTCATTCATCCTCGCTCCCAACAATGTTTCAATAATACAATATACTCATCAACCAATCCATCTATTCGAGCAGAAATGGCAGCACCCGTCCCAGACAAGCCAGTCCACAGCGTCAACTGTCCCGAATGCGGCTACAGCAACATGAATGGGTCTGAGACCTGTGCTGGAACCAAGGAGGACGGTAGCACTTGCGGCAAGAACCTCACAATTGTCATTTAGTAGGCAGCTCTTATAAATAACGTACGCAGCCAAGCCCCAAAGCAAGCGTCCAGTCGGTCAGTTCTAACATGGAATTCAGCGCCTGTCAACTACACATTCATTCCCAATCAATGTACAGGAAAGGGGAGAACAGGATCTCTCCAAGTGTTTACATTCGTTATAGGAAATACACGACTCCTATGCTACTTAGCTTGAGATAAGAATTATCACTCATTGTTCCTCCAACTCAGCCAGTCATCTGCAATCTCGGGAAAGCCTTCCTTCTCCAAGTATCTTTGGACACGCCTTCTACAATCTACCCTCGAATCGTGATCATCACCAGGGAGACCCAGCCCACTGGAAACACGGAACTTGGTTCTAATCCATTCCCGAGGAACAAACCCAGCTGTCTCCCAATCGATTAGCCCGAGTGAATTGTCTGCTGTGTTCACAATGATGTTTCCAGGACCCGGATCGCAATGACAGAAAAGAAACTTAGAGCAGTCCATTCCCAATTCTTTGCAATTTTTCAGTAAATTCGCGGGACTGCAAGCTTTGGGGGGCCCATAGCGTGTGAGAAAATGATTTGACAGGTGCTTGCCATCAACGCCACCAATAGTATCAGCATGCCACATTAGCAGTTCTCGACAGATATCCACAATCTTAGAGACATACTGCTGCTTGGTTATCTCATCCGTAGTAGACCAGACGGTGCCAAGCCTCTCGCCAACAAGCTTTCTCTGTACGATATAGTATCGATTGTCGTACTCGTTATGGTAGTGAACCTTGGGAATGGAGAAGCTCAGTTCTTGTTTATCGTGAAGATACTGCAACGTAGTGTGTTCTCGCGTTGAGTGAGGGTCCAGGATTTTGACTTTGCAAACAGCGTCGCCAACAACCCATGCGGCTGATATATCGCCAGCATCGTAGACCTTGTTGATGCAGCTGTTTGTCGAAAGTGGTCGTGATGCTGGCACTGGGAATGCAGCCTCTGAGAGGTTGTAGAATGATCCCTTGCCATCGCTCCAGCTGGGTTTACAAAAAGACGTTTCAGTTCGAGTTAAGAGGATCCTGCCTCCTATGATCCAGCAGTTATCGTCAATCTCCCTTACAGACTCATTTACGAAACAAAAAGACACGGTGAATGTGAAGTAAAAAGGGAGAGACAGCGAGCCTGTTGAGAGCGGTCTTCGCCCTTACACCAGTGCCGAGGTGTTGCCGACGTACATGTCGTCAAAAGGGTGTTAGTAAGCATTGTCTTGCAGGTTTCACTGCAGAATGGATTTCCAATGTCGCTCAACAGTCATTGATATTGCCTTCTCGAGCGCGGAGAAGACGACGTGGAATAGCTTCGGGTAGTGACATGAAGGCATAACTTCGGTCTGTAATGGTACAGCCGGTTTTTGCCATGTGGTGAATATCCCGAGCATCTACCGACATCTCTTGGCATGTCCTGTACCAGGCGCTGGCTGTTGCGTGACAGAAGGCGCTTCAGACGCTTATTTATTGGTGCCTGTCTTGATCAGTTTTATTGTGCTGGAAATGCCCGAAATCTTGATAGTCGTACGTCATGCTCTGTTCGTCGAGTAACGTAGGCGCAGCCAATCGAGAGGAATCTAGGGAATGGCCATGTGAGTCTACGTCATCACCTTTTGGCTTGAGCTTCGGTCCTGCTTTTGCCTCTCGTAGAGAGTGATTGTACAAGCTTTCCACAAGTATAAAAAGAGCAACAGAGAACTTAGACCTTGTTTCTTTAATTCGTATACTACCCAAAACATCTGTCGCTGCACTTCTACTACCGACCAACACGTAAAGAACACGCAACCGTCATCATGCCTCTTGTGGTCCCTGGTATCAACTCAACCTCCGGCGACAAGGCCGAGGAGTGGCAGAACAAGCTTGTCGGCAAGAAGCTCTCCGACGAGGAGTCATCCACCGAGACGGTAGGCTGATGCTCTGTTGTGAAGCTCGAGACACGCTGCTAATATGCGTCGCAACAGGTATTCGCCAAGCGAGACCTCCCCCAGGAGACGCGCATCATCGAGCCCGGCATGATGGTCACAAAGGACTTTAACGAGAACAGACTCAACGTTCACCTCAAGGATGACGGCACTGTTTCACATGTCGTCAAGGGCTGATTTGACCCCTCCATTTTTTGGGGGATGGTGATGGGGATGGCTTATGAACGATACGATTGACCGGGAATGGATACAAGACTCGCCCGCAACAGCGAAGGCACAAGAGAACAACAGAATCAATAATCTCTTTAATAATACACTTATGCCGTGATTTTCTCTGTCGTGCTGCGTCTTTGTCTTGTGTGGAAAGCATCACGCGTAAACCGCTTTTGTCGGCACCTCTCTTATTGCATCTCGAGATTTACCCCGCCACGTCCGATGCCGCGGGGCACTCATCGACTTGACTTTTCCCCCTACAAACAGCCCACCCCCACCACGACACGACACGACACGATACAGCACGACACGAGTTTCATCTTTATTAGAGCTTCTTTGATCTTGGTATTTGCTATTGTTTGTTATTCCAGTCGCTTTACTTAGCTCATTCCTCACCGCGGCACTGCCGTCAAACCGCCATAATGTTCAAGAAAGAGTACCTCCTCCCCGCCCTCAACCTCTCGTCTCCCATCTAACCTCGAAACCAGAATCCAGAGCTCCCCGAAGCAAAAGCTCAAGTCCTCCGTCCAGCGCTCCCTTCGACAGAACCTCCTCGATACATACCCCCTTCTCAACCCCTACATCGACGAGATCCTACCCAAAAAGGCCTCCCTCTCGAGCATGAAGTTGACCGACCGTAACACGCTCTACGTTCTGGACTCGACGCCGCTCTTCTACCAGCAGGACCTTACCTCAATTCTCATCCCCCATCTACGTCTCGTCCACCGCTTTCCCCAGGCGTTCCCCAGTATCCGTATAGATCGAGGCGCCATCCGCTTCGTGCTCTCGGGCGCTACCCTCATGGCCCCTGGATTGACTTCGCCAGGCGGTAGGCTGCCGGCCGACGGTGCGCCTGAGGGTGTACAGGAGGGTAAGGAGATGGATCAGAAGTTGGAAGAGGATGGACGATGGAGCAGGGAGCTTGTCAAGGGTGAGCCAGTGGTTGTCATGGCCGAAGGCAAGGAGGAGGCCGCTGCAGTGGGAACTCTTGTGGCGGGGACTAAAGAGGTCAAGGCCAAGGGTAAGGGCCCTGTAATTGAGGACGCGCACTTTTTGGGCGATGGTCTGTGGAACCTGAGCACTGAATGAGCTCCTGATGGGTTTGGGGATTGGAGTAGGATCTTGTGATACCAATGAGCGGAGAGAAATACAGCCGTTCGAATCAGGACTAGATGTCGGTTAGCGAGGATTGCCGAGGGGTGCCGGAAACCAGAAAAGCCATGTTTAGACTCGCATAGCACATAACTTTGTCAGTTTGGAGCATCTTATCTCCATCAGATGTCGCTGTGACGACTAGTTTGATATTGATGACGATATTGGTTACCGAGCAATATAGTCGAAGTATCTCCAACTTGCTGTCTATAGGTAATTACCATTGACAACAAGCTGCTCTGAACAGACATAATCCAACATTCTGTCATAGCTTCGCCTGTACGTCAAGATAATCTCTTGAGGATCAATAGGGTGTGGCTTCTTTTTGTCATTAACACAGATGGACTTAAAGTTGTCACTGTGTGACTGCTGGTCTTTCTGAGTATAATACATGTGCTACCTAGCCCTTCAAACTCGGTTGTCACCTTTGCCTTATGTTGATATCGAGTGAACATTTCTCTTATTCCGTGGTGCAACAGGATACTGAGCACAGAGACTTGATATGTTCTGTCTTAATGTTACATTGAGGGCTGTGAGCTGGCTGTTTTGCGTTTCAGACAATGTAATACATCAAGTTTCGGTATCCGCACAGTAGTGTTGAGTGGAATGCTGGTCATATACTGCAAATAGCATCATGTAAGGGGGTAGCTGAACGGATCGCTGCAACGTACGCAATGAAACTCGGAGGTTGAACAGTCCTATTTAATGAGACAAATTCCATATCATCAAGGCTGTTAGACGTGAAATCCCTAAGTAAGGTTGGTTCATGTCGAATTCCTATGGTGCATAGAATGGCGTATTGGTGCGATTAAGTTCTGGCAACCTCGGGGGAACGTCAGACACCCGATGTGACTCAAGTAGCTCTGAGGCCATTATATCTATTGTTAGTCTGACCGTGTGGTCTACTCGTAAGTCCGTGATGTATATGTTCGGTCAGGGATCTGCTTGCTGGTTTCGTATAAGCAGAAGAGATGTCAGGACACTTAGGCTGTAGCGGTTAACCAAGATGACAGCATTATGTATTGATAGATTGACTTTTGAGGTTGTAAACCAAGTAAAAGACTCTATCCGTGTCTATATCTAGTAACCATGCTCACCTTCCATGCACAAAACCGTCTGTATTACCTCTAATGAGTCCATCTCCATGTCACCCATCCTACAAAAACAACGCCCGTGATCCAGTGACCTGCCGCTCTCCACCTCAGTTCGTTCCCACCATTCAGCCAGACAACTATCCCATCACCAATCCTCACAATCGACAAGACTGTTGCAAAAGTCGTTACAGCGCTCTCATTGTCCTGCCATTGCAGCGCCATCAACGTCAAACCGTATGAGATCTCGCGTAATCCCTTGAAGTACATAAGGGGTGATACGGCACCGCACTTCTGGGTTGCTGTAGGAGATTCAAGCTGGAGACCAACATGGCCATATTCTTTTCGAGGCGAGAGTAGAGCCATTATGCCGCGACCGACGCAGACGCCGCCGAGAACGTAGGAGGGGATGGATGAGAAGGTGGTCATTTTGAGGCTTTGACTATAGAGTTTATCAGAACTAATGGTGTTTGGGTTGTATGCTCAATCACGAGTTTTGGTAGTAAGTACGGCGACTAGTCAACGGACTCAATACTGAATGTGAGGTTCGAAGAAAATGCTTACGCATTAACCTACTTGGGATAGACTAGACCACGTGTATCATTATCACCTAGTAAACATGGATTTCTTGGATTAGGAAGAATGTGTATTTCAGTGAATTCGTGAGTTTTAGATGGTTATGAAGAAAAAATGCTATCTAATGAGTAATAGCTCTATGTATTGACAGCTTGCTCAGAACTGTCGAAAAACTTGGCGTTGAAAGTGTTTAATGACCAGAAACATATATTTGCTCGATCTAGAGACGTTCAGACCCCCTTTCGATCTATAAGTGACCAGATAGAATATCCCTTGTGCACTGTGATGCAGAATGTGAAAACTCTTGAGGCTCACCCGACAGATTGAGCTGAGATGTCAAAGTCCGATTGAGAGTGTTCACCAACTGCAACTACTCTGAAGAAGACTGATTTATCTTTTCCTGGGCTAGCATGCTCAATTATGTATGGCACTACTGTAGATATGACTTTTCAACAGATTATATTCCTATTTAGCATGTTCCTGATATCTATATTCAAACTCCGTGGAATCCAAATTTCAAACTGCGTCGTATATAAATCAAGTTTGGCTACGGGCTTAAGCTCAACATGCTTATTTCTTTATTCTCAGAGGTACAAGACTAGACAAGCTGCCCAGGCAGTGTTGTGGTTTCATTGACGATTTTGCTTTCCAAGCATATTATCCTCATTAAACTCACAAAGAAAAGGCCTGGCAAACTCTATATCCAAACCACCAGTCCACCCAGCGAATCAACATTGACTATTTCATTATACGAAAGGTGGATTTGGTACTTTTGAAATCATCCCACTGGACTGAAGTCAAAAGCAAGCGAAGCAGCCGAATCTATGGCTTAGATTTCTGCTTATAGATATGGAAGTTTTCTGGGCCTGATACGGAATATCATTACGATGCATTTACGAATCCGGCGTTGAAGCCTTCCGAACGTCCGGAGAAGCCGCGATCCATGGAATTACGAGTAAATCCTGTATGTGGTTACCAAAACGTGTGACTTCCGCTCTGACTGTCAGTCAGCCATTGTAGACCTGGAACTGACGCTGTTCCGCCATATCCGGGGATCGATGCAAAAGTTCGGCAGAATTGAGGAAGCGACAGGTACTATCAATAGAGGCAATCAAGACGTCATGAATTCTTCTGTCGGGTTGATCGGCAATAGCTTATTCGTAACATGTGAGTTGTTTCATAGATCATATGCTTAGACTCAAAGAGGATGAAACCTGACGACAATTGTTGGGTAACTTACTAAACGCCTCTTGCAGAGTATTCAGAATCTATAAGAAACCCGCTACGTATTCAAAGAAACATTGATATGAATTGTTCTGGGAGTGACCTTCGTCTGACTGCAACTCTAAGCGTTGCTTTCGGCGATTGTCTTTCAGCTTAATAAAACGCCAGTGCCACAGAGAGTCTTTTGATTTTATGCGTTACGAGTCGTTACATCCGTTCGCATAAGCTAATGTTAGAAATAAGATCGAGACATTGAGCTTATACTTTCGCATGGAGGCTTCAACGATGTTTATTGGTTCTCACAACTCGGAATTATTGACCTAGCGGAGTTCGGGTCGATCAGTAGATCCATGATTTATCAGTCATGGCACGAAAGATGCACATCTGTTGTAGCTCTTAGAGACATATAACATCTAGCAGGCAAAAAAGGTCCAAACGCCAGCTGTATTGACGTATTTCATCATATGTAGTATAACTGCAATAAAGGCTTGGCCCTCGGCAATCTTTGCTAATGATAGCTCATCAAATCGGGCTTGACCATGAAACTTTACAGTTCCCCAGCCATGGTCTAGACTTGAGCGTTCCGGCTTAACCGGTTGAGCCGCATGTAAGGAAATGACAATTCAGGGGGTAGCTACGGAAGCTAATGCCTCGTAGGCTAATCTCGTATCTCTCAAACTTTCTTGTGGTGCTTTGATGCCGTAGTGAATTGGACTGGGCATAGATCAACTACCGAGCATCGATTAAACTATATAAGACCCAGCTCAGGATGCTCAACTAGACAGGAAACCCTCAAGAGCTCACTCTCATCTTCTTTCAGCACTCAGCTTCAAAGGACAGCTCTTTCATCTAGACTTTAGAACTCACAAACAACACCTTCACCATGTAGATCAAGGCCCTCCTCCTCACTCCTCCCAAGCGACACTTGTTCGAGGTCCAGGCCCTCCATCACGGCACCCACATCCACCATTCAACGCTCCAAGCCGCCCAATCCACACTTGAGCTCAATATGCGCAAGCAGAACGCCAACTGCGGCAAGCGCAAGGGCGACAACTTCGCCGTCTTCGAACTCGTCGGCGACGAGCTCTTCCTCTACCACAAGACGGGAAGAAGTCACCAGCAGGTCTGGGTCAACCGCTCACCCGCTACCCATGGCGTCGTGGGCTACACCAACAAGCCCAAGGAGGTGCCTATGAAACTAGAGTTCAAGGGCTGGAGCATCGACCACAGCGGCGCTCTTCACTTCAAGGGCAAGAGACTTGTTGCCTGCCCTTATGACCCCGAGAAACCTGGTGCCCATTACGATATCTGGGTCGACGTTTGCGGGAAGAACCCTGACGGCAACGAAGGCTGCGTTCCCTTCACTGCTCAGACCTTACCTACCCGTCAAGAACCCTGCCAGCTGCTGGTACACCGCGGCAGCAGGGGCGTTCTGAATGGCATGGCTTAGTGGGAAACGGAAATGCCATCACGAGGGGCTGGAGCATTATAGTTGGGTTGATTGGAAATAGGCCGATTGTAATCTCAGATCGATAGATAGATAGATAGAGAGACGTAACTTCAATAATTAAAGGAATAAATTTATGAAAAGACAGCAGACTACTCGTGTTATTAAAGTCAGCCAAGATGCAAAAAAAGAAATCCTGTGTATCACAGGTGGCCGGATCTCTCCCGCCGGGAATTGAACCCGGGTCTCAAGCGTGACAAGCTTGCATACTGACCACTATACTACGGAAGACTAGCAGGTTAACACCTGCTGTAGTGAGGGCTGGTTGAAGGGACTGCTGGCTTTTGTAGTATATATAGCCTCACACATGAGAGACTACCCAGGACGCTCTGTACCTATTTTGTCTCCTTTAATACCTACCAAAATTCTATGATTTTACAAGACATATTTGAGATTAGGAAAGGACGTCCAATGCGAGCTACTTGTCGTGCTATCACTGTGACTGTATTCAGGCATTGCAACCTGTCCGAGAGACCAGTCAGTCCTTTCATCTTCCATGGCCCCTGGAGAGTTGCAACTATACACAATGCGCTGACTTTGTGTTATTACAAATAACAGCCCAGAAGAGTACATATACTAGTACTCACAGACAACAACATGGCTGTATTGCTGCCAGATACTGCCTCTGAGTCTATCGGAAGTGATCGTGAGCTTATGCGATTAACAAGGAAGCTGAGCAACATGTCAAGAATCTTAGATATCGATGAGGACTTTGCTCATCGGGCCGAGACAGGAGAATTACCTCAAGAACCAGATATGGATCCAAACAGACACATACATAATGCTGAGACCAAATAGAGAGAGCCACACTTGCAAGACACAAGAGGGTGCCGCCGTCGACAAGCGAGGCAAGGGGGATACTGGTCGGACCATAATTTTGGGAGATATGTGCGAGACCTAAGCACATTGTTAGCCCCTTGGATTTTCTTAAAAAACCTTTTGAAGGAATTTCAGGTTATTCGATCTTCTTAGAAGTTGCCATGTTAATTATATACTACCTATAGAGATCGACATGTCTGCTATATTTCGCCCAAGAAGCTCACAACGTCCATTGAACTAGTCAATGCCTTCGAAGCAGGTTTAACTGAATAATGATGTAAAGAAAAGAGGCCTCATGATTGAAATAACTAATCTAGCATGCTCCTGCAAATGGAGATCTGATACGCCATGTCTGGCGTCCTAGAACTTTTACGCTTGTGGGACTCTTCGATGCAACTTTCATCTCGTCTAAAAGCGCGGATGAAATGAATTATTACAAAGGGCCCGATGAAAGAGAAAGTGATGTTGACTGCCAGCAGCAGTAGAGACTAAAATGTGATATAACTATTTCAAATAATGGTCTGGTCTTTTATACTAGGCCATAAACTCATTATATGAAATCCAAATGAAGGTTTTATAGAGTTTTGTAACACTACGGATGATTACTTGACATAAAATATTTACAGGTAAGACATTTTTAGGTAGGAATTACACAGAAAGAGACTAGAATGTTATCTTTATCCATCGGAGTGTAGCTGTCGGCGGCCGAGATGGTTTGAAGTACCTGAGTCAGTGAGCGACAAAGAATCAGACAATGTTTCGCTCGCTGCCCACTGATGTTGGCTAGATTAAATTTAGAAAAGCTGTCTTAGAAGAATTTGCGCTCTGCGTTGCTGGACGAGGAAAGTCGGTGTAACATGGTGGCTATTCAAGGTCTAGGGAAGGCCCCTTGTTCTTAGATGGGCAGCTATTCCACAAGACTGATAGAAGAGCTCTAAGAGTGAATGCACTGACTGGATCACCAGAAACGAGAACGTGATATGTAAATCAAAGGCACTGCATTTTTATTATTACCCTTGACTTGGGCCTTGTCTATATACATGGGCTCAGCCTGCTGAGCAGGATTGAAAAATGCAAATGACACTGTCTACAAGTCGTTTCCTCGCTTGTGAGATGAGCCAAGAGAGAAAGAGATGGCTAGATCATGTCGATAGGCGCATCGGCTGGGGGAAGAACAGCCGTCTCCCTATAGATGCGACGGCGATGGTGGTAGCCATAGTTTCCAGGAGTGGAAGTAGAGGGGACGGGAGGCTGTATGATAGCCGAGCCCAGAGACAGCACCGAGACATTATCATCAGGTGTCCCGGAAGGCCGTTCAGTGGCCTTCTCGAAAGGGGTCGAGTCCTCTTCCACAGCTTCTACAGCATCCAACCAAGGATGCATTCCAAGGCCTGTCCGGCTGAAGAAGGCACGGTATACCGGCAAAAAGGTCCTCCCAGGGTTGCACCCAGCTGACTTGTAGTGTTTCTCAACAGCGTCAACGAACTCATCATCGAAGTCGACTGTCAAGACGGTCCACCATACGTGGTCCACGGTGTAGACATACAGCCCGACCAAGTCTCTGGGTGGCAAGTAGCTATGGAGTCGGCTGTCCGCGACAGCCACTTTCCATGCCCGGTAGATTTCTTCCGAGCGGTACTTGAAGTATGCCCGGCCAAGGGAAAATGGGTTGGCGTGAGGGTTGTAGTGGAACATTCGCAAAGCGACATAGCGGTGGAGAGTACTGCCCAGCTTCCTGATCTCGTTGGTCATTCCCTGGTCCAAAGCGAACAAAAGTGACGCCAAGATGAGAGGGAGATTGAGTCCATTCTCGGTGCCAATAAAGCCGCTGGGAGACGCAAAGATCTCGAGCAAAAGAGCAAATATATCGCTGTGAACTTTGGGCATGCTTGCTTGCAGCAGGAACTCCTAGCCTGGCCGGCCAGCAAACACGTCGATAGGAATCATGAAGTTCTTGCCACTGGCTCTGACTCTGTACATCTGTCTCCTGCTGTAGAGTCGTCAGGGTTAGCCTGATGCTGGAGAAGAGCCAAGGAGATAACAGAGCTTACCTTGAGAAGAATCTAGCGTCCAGTTGGCGGGCCTGACCCTCAGGAAACATGTCCTGTAAATACATGTTAGCATGAGAGTATGATGGCAGGTCGATTATGATAGATCAGAAGGAATACCATACCCCATGACGGGGTAGGATTAAACACTTACGGTACCAGGAAGCATCCAAGGCTGAGTCGGAGCTTCGTCATCAGCACTTTCCGATCCATGGTAAGATCTGGCGAAAACAACGGTCAATCCGACTCTTTGAATCGTCTCCTGACTGGAAGAAGCAGGAATTTCCTGTTGATTCACCGAAGAAGACGTAAGGGATGGGGAACGATCAGGACGGTAGGTAATCGAAATGCTCTCTGCATCGGCAGGACGCCAGCCAGGGGGGTAGTCATTGGCAAGACAACGCTGAAGCTCTGGAAGAGATGAACCACGGGTAAGGCGATGGTGAGCTATATCGTGGGATCGGCGTTGAGCTGCTGCCAAGTCGGCATATCGCTGAGGCCCTTGACGGTCCTGACGGCGAGTGATGCGGTCCCAGACAGACTGGACTCGGGTGCCAAACGTTCCTTGAGGCATAGTTGCTTTTGGATCAGGCGTTGAATATGGAAGCAGTGAGGATCCTAAACAATCAAAGAACGTTAGCCTGCCGATCAAAGAGAACTATGAGCGAAAGAAACCCAGAAAGACGCAGAGCATGGTCCCAAGACACTTTCAAGTACTAGAGTCAAGATACCAGACCCAGAGGCTTCCAATATCCATTCCAAAGGCTCTCAAGTCTTTTGATAAGCCAATGAGGACTGACAAGAACACAAAAGCTTCGAGGTGTACAGAGATCATGATTACTAAGCCAACCTGTTCATGGCAGCCTCAAGACAAGACAAACTCGAGAATGTTGGTGCCCAAATAGTCCTGAGGAAGGAAATGTCCAGAATTCATGTGCCTACAGACACAAAGACTTAGGTATAACAGGTAGGAGAGGGAAAAAGCTTGAAGTGACTGTTTTCCAAAGCGATGGCATGTGAGAGCAAGTTACGAGAACGCTGAATTTCAAGAAGCTTTCACCGATAGACGATAGATGATTTCAGTGCAACGTCACGTACCTTTGGTAAAGCCTTGACGAGAAGAAGGCACGACAGGGTGTTTGTGAAGAACTGCTTCCCAAAGATGGGATCGGTGGTAAAGGCGCAGTGATGCGATGTGAATCGTAGAGGACTCGAGATGATCCGTGACGCGCAGCAAAATACGAAGCAGAAGGAGGAGATAGGGGAGGAGTCAGAAAGTACGAAGACCTGTGAATATGTCTTTGGCGAGGAGGACGTGTCTCGAGCTCTTTGAACAAGCTCTCGTGGACGGAAGAATGGATCTATGTTGGACGTAAGACCAAAAGCGAAGCCAAGAACTCGAGGAAGATCTGAGGAAGGACTTGGATATAACCAGATATATAGAGGGTGTAAACAAGATAGGCTAATTGTCGTAGACAAAAGATGTCATGTGAAAAAAAGCGAGGGTAAATCAAAGGAATGACGAGTGAATCAAGGTGAAGATGCAGGGAGGGCGTCGTCATGGGTGAAGCTAGCTGAGGTAGATGTTCGGTTAGGGCCTGGATATTTGATGAAGAATAGCTTCTCCGAGATTCTAAGGATTGGAAATTTCAGACCCGTGTTTCGGCAACTGCAGGCGTTATCATAGGGGGTCTGCCAATTTCGGTATCAGATGAGGTCATACGCAAGATTTACACCGCGCACCTCGTTGTTCTAGGGGCAGAGTTTTTATGCAGACATATATTACCACTGAGCAAGGGTCGTTCTATGGCAATCTAGTAGAGACGTTTGCATTGAAGAGCATTCCGAGCAATTATGATGCTGATATCTTATGTCGTCGTTTTCACAGCTTACAGAGCAAACAATAGGATGGTGTTTAACGAATTTTCTGATTGTCTTTCATACATACATACATGGGATTCTGCCCCGGGAGATGATCCTGTCTTCCTTTGTACCTCCCTTCCGCCTATGCAAGCAAGCCAATGTTCATCCTGGCGGAACTGTGGCAGTCTGTCCTGTGACTGCTCTGAAGGACTGTGGCCCTGCGTATAAAACCGATGTGAAACAAAGTCGAGCCGTTGCTCTGTCGTGGAAGATCATGAAGTGTAGATTCGTCGATGGGGTTGTAAGGAGTGCAAGATAGATACTTTTTGGATCACTCAAGGCCCGCAAAGTCTATATCATCTCCTCCCACTAGATCTCGCAAGATCGTCCAAAAGGCCTTGACAGTTCAGAGTTGAGAGTAGTATCGTAACTGGACGTGGCTGACAGATTTGTGATGTGCCACTCAAGAAGTATAGCGTCAACGGTATTCGAGTGCTGTGAGGAGTGTCGAGATTCCAGTGGTAAAATCAGGTGTCGTAAACGGTAGGGCTATCGATCCCTGGTTGACCCACCAGTCAGTATCAGATCATAAGAAGAGAGCATCCATCTTTTTACCTTAGGATCCTGAGCAAAATGCTCATCAATAGTCTCAAGTAGCAGTGCTTAGAGGCAAGTGGAAGATCGGAAAGCCGTGATAGGTCGAATCTGAGATGTACAAGCTGATGGTTGTAGTTCGGCATTTATCTATGACGACTTGGCATATGCCATATAGGCGGCTTTTGAACATCAATGAATTTGATCAATACTGCCGTGTTCCTGTATTCTTTGTTGTTTGTGTAATAGTAAGGAATTCTTGGCATCCAGTTCCTAAAGCTATCTTCGAAGTTAGAACTACTCTGAAAAGTGACATCCGGTAATAGCCAAAGCAGCGTATTTAACTTACCTCTTTTCGGGGATGGTACAGAGAGATGGGCGATCCTAGCATTCTCGGCCCCTGGCTACCTGCCTTGGAGTTACTCGCTCCTGAATTTTGCTGTTGTGATGTGCCATTGCCGCGTCAAGAACTGCATCCTTGTTGTTAATGACGAAAGCTTGAACCGCTTCGATGTTGAAGAGACCGTCGTTATCCCAGAGGCTACGGGGCGCAGTGATTCCATAGTTTTGACCATTACGATCAATGATAATAGAAGCAAACGCCTTGACAGTGAGTGACTGCTTCAGAATAGCCTGGTGGTCATTGCGATCTCTTGGTTGCGTACATTCAACCTTGATGATGTCTTTTTTGACGACAGCTTTCTGCTCTTCATACTGGAAGTCCAGGAGCTTTTCACGGTATTCGGTGAGGACATTGAAGGTGCTGAAGGCCTTCTCTCGGATTGAGTCACGGGCCACACTGGCCATGGTGCTACGACCCTCCTTGCGGCACTGAGGCTTGAACTCTTCAACCCACTGTCGATAGACAGGGCGCTGCTCCATGCGTCGACGGTCGTTGGACCTGAGAGAAGAACGCTCTTGATCGGGGTCGATGTAAGGAGACACCGAAAACATGGGGCTCTTGGCGACGTATTCAAACATGTCCTTGGCAGAGGCAAAGGGTCCCCGCCAGTACTCGGCAACACCAAGTCCAAGGAACTCCAGAATCCTGTTAGGTTCTGAGGTGAGAAATACCTTAGCTCTATTTCGGTTTTTGCGCTCGATCTCAGGGATGCGGAGCCAAAGTCCTTTATTGTCCACGGTGAGGCCAAAGGGCCGAATCATGGATCCAATGATCTGCCAGACGTCGCCGTGGGCCTGGAAGAATCGCAGGTACTCAGCCTCGAGGACAGTTGGGCAGAAGTGAACATCCAGCTGGATGTAGATCTTTCGACGAGACTTTGACTTGACCTGACTATCACCTTGGCTTTCGGCAGACCAGTGCTTGTCGCCAGGGGCAATGAATGTAGCCTTCTTGGAAGAAGAGGCTTCATGATTCTCAAGTTAAAGTCAGTGTGTAGTTCAGGAGTCTAAGAGTTGTGAGAGACTTACCTCATTCTGGTCACTCTTGCTGGAGTCCTCTCCGACATGCTCAGTTGACTGTCCTAGGCCAAGCTTTCCCATCAGAGACGAGGAACGAACAGAACCAAGTTTGACTGAGAAGTTAGAGAAATTCTTCAAAAGAACAAGAGTAAGACCAAGACTTACGAGATCCTTGGAGACGCGCGACGCTTTTCTGGAACGCCGAGACGCTTCGCCTCTTCTCTTCACGAGGGGCCGCTTTGGTAGAGCTTTGAGAGCCTTGATCTTCCTGCTGGGTGACTGTGGCAAACTTGGCGAGATCCAAGGACAGCTTGCTCTTAGCAGCTTCCGTAAGAGGCCACTTAGAGTCTTGTTAGCATTCTTCACGATAGTTGTTTTGCCTATTAGGTGGAACGTGTTTTGACTCACGGTAGATGGGGCTTTGTCTCCTGAAGAACCATCCTGTCCAGCGCTGGTGTCAAAAGCGTCCTGGAAGTCAAGCTTGGGGAGGACAAGGCTAAAGGATGGCCCAGGAGTAGAAGCAGCAGGGTTAGTGGTCGAAGCTTGAGGTCCAGGTGTCGAGTCATCGGCGGGAGTGTCGTCCTCATAGCCTGGGGGGTATGGGACACCCTCAGGCCATTCGATGGCAAAGTGCGCGATGACTTCGTGGCCTGGCTCCGTGATCTGGGCCTTGGCCCCAACTAGTTTTGCCGTGACTTTGACGATATCACCGGTGTAGGGGCCTTTGTACTGGGAGACCACGAGGTCGATGTCGCCAAAGTCCTCCTTACCAGGCCCGTCGATGGGTGTGCCGACGAACGAGAAGATTTCATTAAGCACGTCTACCAACGCGTTTCTGACTAGCCGGTAGACATCCAAGGGCATGCGTGGTGTCTCCAGAGGAGGATCGGCATGCGCGAAAGCTTTGCCGCCCATGGCGACGGTAGGGGGCGATAGAGTGGTGGATGAGGAAATCAAAGAAGGCGACGGGAGCAAACTGAGGGCGAAGGTTAGCAAACAAGGAAGGGTGCAGGTGCTTGTGATGCCCAAGGGAGAAGTGTGAAGAGGAAAATAAAAGGAAGATGGAGGAGTGACGCTCGCCCTCAGCGCGATGTTTAAGGTGAGTGAGTGACTCGTGAGCAGGGAAACAATGTCGAGTTCAAAAGATGCAAGGGCGTGAAATAAAGAAGGATCAAAGAAAATTGAAAGGAATTCTAAAAAGAAACAGCAGATTTGACTTACCTGGTGTGGTTGTAGGTGCGAGAAGAGAGACACCAATTTGTGTGGTGGTGTCGAGTGAAGAAGTGTTGGGCCTGGAGGTCATTGAGTCAAGTGGGCAGAGGCTGCCTGGACCCGGTCTGCAGCTGGCAGAACGCAGTGAAACTGCATGTGGGCTGCCCGAATCACGTACCTTCTGTTAGTGTCCCCTGCATATATATGCCCGCCCACTATCTTTTCTACTTGGTACATTCCACTCAATCCAAAATACAACGCTTCTACGACAAAGAAAAAGACTTGAATTCATTCTCAAAATGCTTGGTTACATGTTCGGTGCCCGATGCCCCGTTGACGTTGAATGGCCTGTCATGAGCGGTACGGAGCTCATATTCTGGGCTCTGCTCTACATATTTCTATCTCTCCTTCTCCTTGCCCGGGCTACGAGGGAACCTGTCCCAAGACTACGAAACTAAAAAGATGAGGCTCAGACTGTCGAGAAGTCTGATTAGAATCGAAGGTAAGATGAAAAATCCCAATAGTATCTGGCGAAAGACTTGTGGCTAACTGAGATATCAAGATAAGCCATGAGCTCCCATGAACGTCGACATATTTAAAAAGAGTCATTAGCTACAAAGTAGATAACTCTAATGCATATGGTTTCTTTACTTGCATCGAAATCGAAAAGGTCATGGGGTTTAGGACTTGTCTTGAAATAAAACTCGAGCATCACCAAGTACATAGCGCAGTGGTAATTAAAATATCAAAATGGACTGTACAAATGATCAAATATGAAGAGAGACGTGTATAAAATGTGAGCCAGCTTAAAAGGTAAGGAATGTCCTTACTCAATGTTATAAATGGCTCGGCTAAGAAGTTCTCACGTCGTCAATGGTTTGATATTTTTGATAGTGCCCCCCTTTTTAGTCCTCAGGCGTGCCAGCCAACGCGACTTGACACATCTGCCTATTTCGTGACGCGTCGAGCCTACAGCTTACCATTGACCCTTCTGCCTGCATTTCGGTACATTAGCTACGTTTGTGTAACAAACAACCACTGGCTTGACCGCTAACACTCCCGCTCCGAGGCTCGTGTAAATGGCACTCGACCCAAAAACAAACTCCGGTCTCCCAATTGTCATAAAACTTAGTCAATTGAAATCTTAGACTCAAGGTTCATCTTCCTATGAGTATAGAATCATCCAGGAAACACATGAATCTCATCAACTGTCATCTTGGCAACATGGGATTTACAAAGCATGAAAGTGTAACTCGGATTCTTGACTGGGTACCAGGCTCGCAGGCTATAAAAAAGCAAAACACAGGGAAAACAACATTTGAATCTTATACATCATCAGGAGAAAGATCGATATCGCTGGCGTAGGCTTCTTGTCAGCCCTCGCCGGCCCCTGATCCCCTTGCCTCATCTCGCTCGTTCGATAAAGACAGAAACTTTTCGCTCTATTCTCATCTCTCACACTATCCAAGTCATGACTTCTCTAGAAAGGCAGACTGTTAATGTGCGGGCTCTTCTGTCGTTGTCGGACTTCCAGGCTTTCGGCCGTAGACAACATAGCTGGTATCACATATTAGCTCCAGATTACCACACAGCGCAGCATGAAGTGAAACACGTACAAGGGCACCCAGCTGTGCATGTTGGGATTCAGTACTTCCCGTCGAGCTCTGGCCAGCAAGACCTGGAAGTAAGTTGGATCACCACCAAGGATCTGCTCATATCCGCGCGCAAAGACATTCCCGATGGTATCGCGGAAGTGGGACAGCTCAAACGCCCCAATCTCCTTGAGATGCTTGTCCTTGGGCCAAGGGTTTGTCGGGATCTTGAGCACACGCTCCACGATATCCTCGAAGCCAGCGTTTTCTAAATGTTCTCTCCAGCAAGTAGGCTCCCAGCCTGAACAGCCAATGCGCTCTGACATTTCGAAGTAGATCTTGCCCATCTCGATGTAAGCGGAATCTGGAGGCAGCGTGCCGTCGTCGGATCTGAAATCTGGTACTGAGCCGGAGAGCTGGAAGTAAGCGCCGGGCTTGAGGTGGTTGAATGCTTGGGTGACGAGTCGAGGCCAATCGCGAATGGCCATGATGAGTTCGCGGCCGTGGATGAAATCAAAGGTTCCTTCACCCCAGAGCCAGTCATCTTCAATATCGTCAATCTAAAGGGGTCAGTGTCTGCCAAGAAGAAGACGACATAGAGATTGGAGCAGGTTCAACTAACATACTTCGAAAACCAAATTGGGCGGTATGACGTTGGGCTGGACTGCAGTGGTATCGACGCCAATGACCTTGGCAGATGGATACTGCTCAGCCATGTCAATAGCCCATATTCCAGATCCGGTGCCTAGATCGAGGATCTTCTGGGGATAGTCAGGGATAGGGGCGAGATGAAGCTCGTTGCCCATGAGCATTGTAAACTTGCAATGCTGGAGATCATTTCGTTCAACCTGGTGATATTTGAATTAGCCAGTGGAAATAGTTGAAAGAATTATAGTGAGCCTACCTCAAGATCGTCACTAGGGATCCAAGCCTTGTGGAGACCATAGACGCCATAAGTTCGCCCGTTCTCTTGAATACCGCGTCGAATGTCGGACGCGATCGACGACAAGTAGCTGGTATTTGTCGACTCGGGATAATACTCGTCCTCAGCACCATCGTCGTCGAAGATGTCAGGCTCAATACGACTCGAGGCGTCTGATGGCGATATCGATCGTCTTTCCGCTGACCCATGCCCGTGTCCTTGTCCATCTTCCCCAGATTTCGGAACCTGGACCCAGTCAGATGCTACGTGGCCCGCTTTGGCATCTTCACCCTGGCCAAGCCCTTGAGCTGACGAGCGTTTCTCCTTGGGCGGGGAGGACATGACGCGATATTCTGGTAGAGGAGCTTCAAGGAAGTGTCGTGTATATTATACGATAGATTTGACGCTGTAACTCGGGCTCATCACCGCATCTGGTCAAGCTATCACCAGCCAAGTGCAGGGAGTTGGATCGAACTTCTCCCTTGATCTATGTCCACTTGCGGGCTAAATATTTCAGCAGGCTAAGCTATTGACAGTTAGGTTAAAACAAGGCGGTTCGCTAGATCAACAGTACGTATCTTATCTCAGAGCCCAAACTTGCACTTGGCGCTGCATTGGGACTGGCTCCAGATTGGAGATTGCAGGGAACAGACAAGGACAGGTCGTCTTTCCCCTCTATTGCTGTCCTTCCTTTTGCCCGTTGGCTGCATTGTTGTTGTGTGTTTGTACCAACAAAGAGCAAACAATCTGCAGGCAGCATAAAGTGCAGATCAAAATGGCACTCCCTAGCAAACAAGAGATCGACGACCTAGTCAGCAGCCTTAACAGTGCTGCCCAGGCTTATTCCGATGCGCCAGACTTGGATGGTTACATGTCCAGGGTTCAGATCCTCGAAAAGACCAGGGCACTCACCAATGCCCTCGTTACGCCAGACCAGAAACCCAACTATCATGGTCTCAATGTGAGTTGACGACTTGTCACATACATGTATCTACTGACACGCGTTGTAGATTGCCGAGCTCGTTGCCGTCCGAACATTCATGAAGCTCAAAGTCCTTGACGCCATTCCCGCAACAGGCTCCGTATCCCTCCAAGACCTCTCCAAAGCCACCGGCGTGCAAGACTCACTCCTGGGTACGAAATACTCCCCTGTTGGCTGTCGGGATCTCAGCTAAGCTTCCAATCATCTCAGAGCGCATGGGGCGTGTCTTAGGTCAGTTATCGTGCCAAGACTGTTGGGTCGCACTCAATCTCACAGCCTTACGCAGTTGCTTCCGGCTTTCTAGACCAGACAGAGCCCGACGGCGGTGAATACAAGCACACGAAATTCTCACTGGCCTATGTCCTAGATAAGCCGTCTCCTGGTCACCTGTTCCTGGCTATGTGAGCTCTTTGATTCTGGAGTCAAGTCGAGGTTCGATCTAGTCTAACGTCTGACAGGTACGATGAGTGGTTTAAACACATGCACAACTTTGACGACTACCTTGTGTCCAAGGGGAAATACGAAGAGCCTCAAGACCCCTTGTACAACCCGTACACTGCTTACTGGAAGCAAGAGGGTACTCCAGTATGGAGCATCATGATGCAGAACCCGGAAAGATTTCGAACTTTCCAGATGGGCATGGCAGGTATCGATGTTGCAATTCCAGTTACTGGTCATTTCGACTTTGGTGTCTTGAAGAATGACCAGACTGATACTGAAAAGGGAATTATTGAGCTTGTGGATGTTGGTGGCGGCGAAGGCACCGTTCTCAATAAGATTCTCGAGGCTCATTCTGAGCTGACCTCTAAGAATTGCATGCTACAGGAACGCCCAGAGGTAATACAGCTTGCAAAGTCAAAGAAGACTCTTCCAGCAGATGTCCAACTCATGGAGCACGACTTCACAGCGGAGCAGCCCATCAAAGGTACCATCCTCCACCCTGTCTTATAATAATGGCTGATCCAACAGAAAACAGGTGCCAAAGCCTATTTTATGCGCATGATCCTCCACGACTACGCCGACAGCGTTGGTATCCAGATTCTCTCCCGTCTCGCCGATGCAATGCAGCCTTACTCCCGTGTCCTCATCTGCGAAATGGTCCTGGCTCCCCGTGTAGGAGAAGCTGATTTTGCATCTGCTGTCCTTGACCAGGCTGTTATGACCATGGGCGGCAAGGAGCGTACAGAGGGGGGCTTTCAGAAGATGCTTGATGCTGCTGGTCTCGAATTAGTCCAGACGTGGCGTGTTCCTGGAGTTCCCGGTGGTTGTGTCGAAGCGAGATTGAAGAAACGGTCTTGATGAGTTCTTCCAGAGTCAGCCTTATACAGGAGTAAAACCAACGGTTGGATAATAAGGATTCTATAGGTTAACAGAACGATTCCTTTTAGATACCACGCCCAGCAGTTGTTGTTGATGGCACTGATTTCTAACTCCAAGAGACGACTACGATTCAGATACCTTATCTATATATTGCGACCAAACCCACAGGGCTCTAAACTAGCATCATATTTGTGCAAATTCGTTCTGCGGGACTTAAGCCGATGCAACAAGTCCAAGATTCAGGGGTTCGGTAACTGAAATCTGCCCGCAAGCATCATGCCACGGTTCTGGGAGTCGAGATCACCAGTATCTCTACTATTGCCTCCTTGGCTAGCGGCATGTTGTTTTACTGCTGCTCATGTTTTCGGCTCCGGGACTCCAACCTGATGGCTCGATGGGCATCGTAGTATGCTCGTCTGCTTGTGTATTCCGTGATGGAGACATCTGACAATTTGCAAGGCTCTGGACACACTATTTGCCCTTTTCCCTGTGTGATGCAATATTTGAGGTATACTGGCTACTAACACGCTTAGGGGGCCCCTTTTTTCGCGTTTAATAAACCCCCATCCATGCAGGTGGGATCGGAACGGCCAGGTACTAGACTGCAGCGAGTCTCATGATGGAATGGGTCGAATGAAGATCATATGAGACGAGGAGAATGACTGAGAATTTACAGCCAGAAAATAGGAGGCTGCATAGCCGGTGACATATTTGTGTCAGCACTGATACTCCGCCATCCTGCCATGGCCTGGTGTTTGTTTCGTGGCCCGACAATCTTCCGCGTGCTTCTTTCTACAAGTATTCTGGAAGTCAAACACTCCTTTCATCATCAGTGCCGTAGCACCACTATTTCGTTTGATTTTACCCCTTCAACCACTACATTGCAATACTTTTCGACCGCCTCGATGGCTAAATGAACGAAAGTTTCATCTGGCCAGAACTTTCAAGTGCGCAGCTTAGGCTTCGATGCAAGTGTTGGACTTGGCGCCATAGAAGGGCAGAATTTTGGTTGGCTTCTGAGGGTGTCATTGGGCTTCACGAGCACCCTTACTTCCTTTATCAGGAGCCAAATAAGGAAGAGGCGATTCATATTCGGTATTCTTCCATATCCTACGAATTGTCTGTTGACTCGAATCTATCTATCTGTTCGGGACAAACGCTAATGTTTCCTGAAGAGTTAGCTTCCCTGCCTTTATCGAGCGTCTCGTTTGCCAACCGATGACTTGCGAGGCCGCCCAAAAGATAACACGGCATGCTACTGGCGATACTAACCCTCCTCAGAATCATGATGCATCAGAAAATCGCAGGTGATGACTTCGTGGGTTGGACTTTTGACCGGGTGATCAAATTGTGTCTAAGTGAGATAGAGCCTAATGCATGCCATGTATTATCCCTTGTTCACTTCTTGGTACGATTATGAGACCTATTGCTCCGTAGCTTGCGCCAAACCCATCTTAAAAACAGGTTATATAGGGGCATGATGAGCACAAGGGTGTGGTGGGTGCTCCAAAAAGTCAGTGGATTCAACGCAGACCTCTTGACATTGGCTATGATTTATATGCCAGAAGACTGATCATGAGACAGCTGCCTGATGCTCAATCGCTATCATGATCATGATAGCGGATGAAGGGATAAGAAGAACATATTTGACTAGGCTGCTATCTTTTAGTGTTGCCTTGTCTGGTTGCGTGTCTTCTCAAGCTCTATCAAACATGCAGCCTGTACTGCAAAAGGACCTTGGGGTAACGCAAACCACTATAAAATGAGACATGGCCCCAATTTCCATGCTGACGTGTGTAAGCGACAGCTAATCTTTTGTTGTTTTATGGGGCCCCTGGACGATGTTTAGGTGTAGTTGGCTGGCGCACATGGCGAAGTATATTATCTAGAAGGATAAACAAAGCTGCTATGTCTCTGCGAAGACCTTGGTCGAGCGGAATAATGGATTCTGGACTGTCACGGTTTATTGGCACCTATAAGTAAGAGCTCTGTATGTGAGTTTACTTTGACAAGGTTTGGTGAGATGCAAAAGGTGGTCATGTGCATTTTGATGCAGGTTGATTGATTTAATGGAGAGGTTATATGATACCTGGCAAAAGGAACAATGCCTTCTCATAGTGATGAAGTAAATTGCTGTGCATGTTGTTTTCACCGGGCTACCCCGGTCTGGACTTACATGGTAATGGCAATAAGAAAGTTGGTATTACAAAGTAATGCTAGACTGTTTGCCATTGGATACAACGCGATAATCTAAAGATCTTTTTCTTGATACCCACAGATCTAACTTCTCGCTTAACTAACCAACAGAGCAGGCAAAGTGACAAGTGACCAAAAACACGACCTACAACGGATATCGGCATAATTTGCCAACAGTCCTATATGGACTAACACGGATAATCGCCTTCACGGGCAAAAGCTAACCCCAGACAACCTCGGAATGTGCTAAATCATGGCGATTTGCGGGGTTTGCAAGGGTTCTCCATGCATCGACCTAACCACCAAAGGCAGGCCCCGAAGAGCGCTACCCCTGTCAATCTCCGAAGACGAGCAAGTTAAATAAATACCCAGAACTCATGACCCGTTGCTGAGCCTTTTTTCACAAATCTCCAGTCTCTCACACCAAGTTCTTCCTTCACGATGCGTCCCTCTGTCCTCTCCGCAGCCCTCTTCGCTGCCAACACCCTCGCTCAAAGCACAAAGGATGTCGAGTGCGCTGATGGACTGTACATGATCGTTGCGAGAGGCACGGGTGAAGACAAGGGTACTGGGATTACTGGGATGCTCGCCGAAGACATCGCAAAACGCGTTAATGGCTCCATCGTCGAACCTCTCGACTATCCTGCCACTTTCTCGGATCCCGACTATGAGGACTCGGAGAAAGATGGCGTCAAGTCCCTGACAAGTGCTCTCACCACGTATCACAGCTCGTGTCCAGATGGCAAGATTGCTGTCTTTGGCTACTCCCAGGTTTGTCCTTCAGTGAAATTGCCAGATGGCTGGCTAACAACAAGCAGGGCGGCCAAATTGCCAGCGACACTTTCTGTGGTGGAAGTGGCGGAAGCTTCTCAAGCAACAAGCCGATATCTACAGACCTCGTCCAAGACAGCGGTGAGCTCACCCATCCCCTGCAGGTCCTTTATCGCAGACTGCAGATACTAATTGAAGCAGTTGTTGCGATCATCATCTTCGGCGACCCGAGCCACGTGGCAAACGCTTCGTACAACCTGGGAACCAGCAAGAATAACGGAGTGAGTACACAGATGGTTCCACGGTGCTTCAACGTCTCCCAACTCTAACGCGTGGCCGCAGATCTTTGACCGCGACAACATCAAGCTGTGCGAGGACGATTACAGCGATATCATCCGCTCGTACTGTGATACAGGTGATGTTTACTGCGACAGGGGCGATGAGGAGGGTGTTCATGGAGACTACGTCTCCAGGTACGGCGATAAGGTTGTCGACTTTGTCGTGAAGCAGTATGAGGACGCGGCTAGTGGAAATGCTACCACCACAACGACCACAAGCACGGCCACAGCGACTACTGAGGCAACTGATTCAGTAACCGCCACGAGTTCAGCAACGTCTACTGGCTCAGAGTCAGAGACGACCTCTGAAGCCGCTGCTACAACCCCTTCAACAGCTCCCGCCAATGCTGCGGCTGGATTGGTGCCGGTCCTTGGTTTGGGCGCAGTTCCTTTGGTTATGGCTATGTCTGGGCTTTTCATTTAAAGCATACAGTTTTGGATAGCTTTTACACCATCTAATTCGAGTTTAGTTCCATCAGAGCCCGACTTTGGAGACTGTCTACACCAAAAGGTGGAAGCATTTGCGAGTGAAACTGGCCCCTTACTCTTCCCAACCCATTACTCTTCATGTTCGCAATCATGTAATGGGTCACAACGCCACAGCAATTCTTTCTCCTAGAGGTCTATTTATTCTGAGTTTTACTTTTGGCTCTTGAACTTTTCGCATTACATGAAACGAAACAGTCAGACTGGGCGTATATGTGACGCCAATGAAACCAAGCGAAACGTAACCCAGTATGTCAGTCTTTGCGATCGTCAGGTTCTCGAAGAGTGTCTAACAATCGCATGTTCGTTGAAAGATTTATTCTCGCAAGCTATCACGTGAGTTCTTGCTTACAGTTCCCCATCTGGCGAGTGCTTGGCGACCGCGAATTAATAACTCATCGCTGCCTCATCTACTCTTTGTGTTGCACCATGACATCCCTCGAATCAGCCCCCGAGTTCTCGAAATTATGCTCCAAGTGCAAAGTGTTGGAGCTCAGCGAAGACTCGCTGCGCAACTCGGCTCTTGCCAGGGACGAGACAGAGAGGAATTGGGAAATAGCCCTTCGACTGGGAGCTATACAACGAGTTCCCTCGTCTGCAACAGCTCCTAATTGGGTGGCAGCAGAGAGACTGCGACTCTTGCAAGCGATTATTTTCCACCATACGCTATGTGTCGATTCTTAGAAAGTTAAAGGATTCAGGGGTGCGGGCAATCCGACTTTCGTTATCCTACACCATACGGCGACATGAAAATGGGGGTCTGAGACTTGACACTCTTCGAATCAAAATCTATTATGGTGAGATGCCAATATCATATAACGAATGACATTGCACAACTAACACAAATAGGTTACAATGACCAGCCTGATATCATTGTCGAGTGTCCAATCACGAGGACCAACAGCAGCATCCGACAAAAGTCAATCAACCTTGGGGAGCCTTATACATATCTCAACTCCGAGCCTCTGGATTGGATCAAGACACAGGTCGAGTCATGCGTTCAGCACTGCCATACACAAGCACAAGTGAGCTTCATGCCCCATCGACTGATCCGCGTTGACGAGGATAATCTCCGTCTTGTCCTTGCCAATGATTTCAAAGACTCTCCATATCATCTATTCAAATACACTGCGCTCACATACTGCTGGGGTCCCCCACCACACTCAGATGAGCAGCTCAAGACGACAGAAAGCAACCTACAAGAACACTCGAGGAGGATCCCAGAGGACAAGCTGCCAAAAGTCGTGAAAGACACGGTTTCTTTCACAAGAGCAATGGGCATCCAGTACCTTTGGATAGATGCGTTATGTATCCTCCAAGATGTTGGGTCTGACTGGGACTATCAATGCACATAAATGGACAACATCTACAGCAACGCATACATAACTATTAGCTCTGCTTCCTCTAACAACTGCGAAGAAGGCTTCATAGCAAGAAGTTACGGAGCCCTTGTTCTGCCTATACACTCCTCATCGGGCTCGCCATCCAACTTCGTCATCTCACCTCCGTTACATTTTTGTGGTGTTATAGATGAGATCATCGCAACTACATGGATGGCGAGAGGCTGGACCTTCCAGGAAAAGATGGCATCCACTCGCGTGCTGATGTTTGGACGAACCAACATTCACTTTCAGTCCCGAGACAAGCAATCCTCCATGGGTGTAAAGACAGAATACCACTGTTTCCACATGCTTGATCGAGATCTTCTCAATAAAGCAGAAGAGGCCCTTGTCTATAGGCAATGAAGTAAGGTTGCTATAGAGTCGACAATCATGGGCAAAGAATTCACACGCTCAACCGATGTCTTGCCATCCATTGCTGGGGTTGCCACTCTGTTTGAGCAGCGCCTGAGGGATGGCTATCTGGCTGGCTTGGGGGAAAGGGACCTCTATCATTCCCTTCCCTGGCGATGGAGTCGCGATGATATGACAACAAGCTACACCGACTTATTGAAACAAATTGAGCAGCCCTCAGAATACATTGCCCCTTCCTGGAGCTGGGCTAGGACGTCAAGATTGATATTCTTCGACGCTTACGAATCGTATGCTATCGACAACGCTCGTGGCGAGTTTACCCTTGTGGACGCTGGAGTCGTTTTGAAGGGAACAAGTCCTTTCGGGGAGCTGATCAGTGGGTATTTGGCTATTCGGGGCAAATGCCTCACCGGCTCACGAAGCTTGGCTTATAAAGCTCGTATAGAAGGCTCTACACCATGGCACATGCTGCAATTACATGTTCAATATCTTACAGACGTCGAGTTAGATTGCTTACCTAGTGAACTATTCGACGGCACAGATAGACTCATTGCGCCTATAAGCTTCCTACTTATAGGTAGCGCTATAAGGAAGCCAGAGTATTACTGGGAGACTGTGGACGGAGATAAAATCCAGGAACGGAAGATATCTGATAGCAAAGCCGAACCACTCGAAGGAAATGCTATGCTGCCTTCGTACGCTGGATCTTCTACCCAGGCCGGCAGCACAGAAGCGTCTGCAAGCTCAGAGGATAGCTCAACAGCAGTTGATTCGACTCCCTGCGTATGGCTTATGGGCTTTTGATACACCCAGCAAAGAAACCAGGGGAGGAGTTCTATAGAATCGGGACGTTCGCTTCAGAGGCAAGCAGGCTCGGTGGTCTTAGATTTTTTCAAACCTGTGAAACTAGGACAGTACGACTTGTATAGGTTTGGCCGTATGACTCGGATACTATGTTTGAGTGAGTTCGCAGCGAGTGTTTCCAAGTTGAGGATACTTACAGCTTTGGATTGGAAAAGGAGTTTATCCCAGACTATTTCCTATGTAGGTAAACAAGTATGTTTCCTCCGCCCTGTCTGAGCCCCTGCAGGTCCATGTCGACCAAAATATGATCGGGTTGAAAAAGGGGTCCATTCCACCAAATGAGTAGACAATTACAGGCCATTCTTCAGTTTGCACTTGACAGGTCTCCTGTTTGGTGCTTTTATCGGTATCGACTAGTTTCTGTTGCATCGTTATAGCCCCTGAAGATGTCGTACTGTCGAAGATCCAGCTCGCCACAAGCCACGATGGTTTGGCCACAGCGATTCAAGGCTGCAATTCAGTCTCTGATAAGTCTGCATTGCGAATTAGTCAGCCAAAGATTAATTCCCGTTCCATGGAGTTATTGCCCTTACCCACTGCCAATGCTAGCCCAAGATCGTCTGCTGCACCCTTGACTTTTCTTCGTACAATCTCGTCGCCGCCCTGTGTCTGTAGATTGCAGCTATACAAGCGTGTCTGCAGTTGCCAAAGGGGGCAGTGACTTGACTCTAGTGAGCAGAGGAGCGGAACTCTCGGTGTTGGTCGGGCCTCATGGTAGTTGAAGAGGGTCGAAGGGAACCGGAACAAATCGTAGGCCCAAGGTCTATGGAGATTGCAGCTGTCATCGACTGCGTACATGCCTCTGTTGTATACAAGTGTGTTCAGATAGAGGACTTGGGAAAGGGTCTGGTCCAGCGTTGTATGAGTCGAGCCAGTTTGTAACTTCGCAATGGGATGCGGTTCGTTCGTTGGCAGAAGGTTGTAGCGCCAGAGGCTTTGGTCCTCTTCCTTGTTGGTCTTGGATACCAGCGAGTGCTTTTGGGTCTTTCCTGATGATCCTATGGGCAAGGTAGTCGAACTTTTTGGCTTGCAGAGGATGCACCTGGTTGTGCGTTTTCAAAGGCAAACATGGCGAGACGATGCGAGGAGACAACGGCAAAGTACAATCAGATATGAAGTAGAATACCAAACGATATCTTACTTGATGCACCTCTGGTTGTTCAACGAGACTAAGAGGACGAGATGGAATGGTTGTAGCCCACAGTAAACAAGTGACAGTAGATGGACAAACAGGGCGGCAGTGGCTCAACTCGGGTGCCTAGAAGGGTTACCCTTCTGTCTGTTTGGCAGTTGCCCTGCCGCCTGAAGCACAGGGAGCTTTCTAGGGCTTCCCTTTTTCCCATAAAACCCCCTCCCACTTTTTTCCTCCCTCCTTTTTTTCTCCTCCTCCACACAACACAACCACAAAAATGGTCTCCTCTCTGCCTCAAAACTTCCGCCTGTTTTCAAGAACATAGCCGCCCAGTATCGGACTTCCTCTTCATCTTATCAGCAATACAAAGTCATTGCGCCGATACTGGGCGGCTCAAGGGTACCGATGGCCGCCACTCAGGTACAGTCACAACACTCTCTATTATCTTCACTTGAACGCAACTGGCTCTCGAACAGATGGGAGAACTTTTCCCTCATGCGGCCATCGGTGCTCCAGCACTATTTCATTTTGGGGAGTTACTCCTTTTTTTGGTAAGTTTTTGGCTTCGCTTTTGGTGCGTGACTGTTGACTCTGACTGACTTCGTGTAGGATGATTTCATAGATCGACACTGGGCGGACAGGGCCTTCTCATTATCGGAACCTAGTACCTATGTGCCCTGTCCGCCCACGAAAGCTGAACGTTAAGTGTCTGGGGGCGGGCAGGGTGTTCTCACATTCGGTACCTAGTACCTAGTACCTCTCCCCTTCAGCGCCCTGCCCGCCACCCAAGAACCACGCAGGCTCGGTGCAGCTTCAGGTAAGCACATGGCTACTTCTCTTGTGTGTTTGCATTCGAGGCTAATGAGTCTTTCTTCAGCCACAACGGCCAGCGTGAGCCCTGGGGCAGAGAGCTGCGGGCAACAAAGTGACAGAGCTGGTTCCTCATTCACACTTGATTGGATCTCTTGTTATTGTGGCACATTCTGGCTGAGAAAGGAAGACAAAGCTGGTTGCATGCACAAAGTTCATTTTTGTATCCCTATCTTGGTGGTTTGCTTCAACTTCTCAAAAGCAAGCTGCTTCTATGATGGGCAAGCTCATTTCACCCACGTTCAAAGAGTTTCTTTCAAACTTTCACAACTATCCAACACTGAGCTGCCTTAATGGATTGGAAAAGCCAAATAAATGTTCTAGGTAGACGAATACTGCCTGGCGGAGGTCAGCTTGCTACTTGAACAAAGAACACTTTTCTGCCGCATTGAAGCATCAGACAGTTTATAAAGTACAAGAGCTACTCATTCTAGTGATCCAGTCGGCTTTGTATGAGCACGTGTAGTAGTACTGCAGTAAGCTTGTGTATGTGGAATGCAAGTGCCCAAACGCCCTCCAGATAGCTCGACATCGATATTGCTTGGCATGTGCTAGCAAAATCACGAGAAGGTAGACCTGTTCTACTGATTAAACTCAAGATACCGTCAGTTTCTCTCGCCTCTGCACCGGCAGTGGCCTTGATAAGCTGGTCGCTTCGTGCGGTCTCTTGGTGGTGATTCAGGGGCTGTTTCCCAATCCAAGTTGAGCCCTGCACAACTGTACATGCTAGCACAAGATCACATTTTCTGTATTTCGATTGTATTTGATTGCAAACATCAGCACTTACTTAGCTTGCTTGCAGACACCAACCCACACGGTACATGACACGAAAACCGCCTTTGCTTCCTGAAAGTTCGGTGTCATACAAACATGGATCATGACGTATGGGTGGGCTATCTCCATACTGGCTAGACTACGTCTCTGTAGATTATGCAGTCAGCATATGAGCATGAAGGCATTCCCAGGTTCTAGGCTATGCTGTTTTGGGCCGTCACACGTCAGCTCAGCCCTTTTCAACGGAGCGTAACACAGCCAATGACAGTCGTCTGCTGCCTTGTCCCAGCGCTGAATCATGGCGCAGCAGGTTGGACCCTTGTGGCTTTGCTTGGAGCGTTTCCTAAAAGAGTCAAATGCAGCGCTCTCGTCAATGGACCTTCGTTAGAGTTACAACCTTCTATCAAATCGCTGATATATATAACATACGCCTCATGCCTACCGCCAACCGTCATCATTCTCCAAAACATCAAAACTTCAACACTAGCCTCCTAACAACTCCACCAAAATGGGCCACTCCGACTCCAAAATAGCCCCCCAGATGTCTCCCCAATCCGCCCAAAGAGGCATCCCTCCTGTCCTCCACGTCTCGTTCAAAAAGGGCTTCTCCTCCAAGATCCTTGTTTACCTCAGCGAGCCTGACAAGGAACCTATCTACTCCATCAGCTTACCTCAAGGCTGGTACGGCAAGATGCTCCTCCACGACGGACCTGACGGAGACTCGCTCATCCTCGCTGGCGCTGAGTCTGAGGGCAAATGGCGCATGGACTTTGGCATTCTACTTCCAACCATACCCGGAGTCGAGGCTCCACAAGATAAAGAGATTGTTCGCCGAAAGAACAAGATGAAGGATTGCTACTGGTTCGGAATGCAGGTCGGCCAAGGGGCAAACCGTCATGTGGAGAGGTTCGAATGGCGACGCTCTCATGGCAGTCAAGTCAAGAGTGTTGGCGAGTCAAGATGGGGCTGGAAGCTCGTCAGACTCGGCCAAGGGATGGACGAGCCAAGCGATGACAGTCCTCATGACGAGCCAGATCGCGGAGATGGGTTCACCAGCGATGGAAAGGAGGTGGTGGCTGTATGGGCAGAGAGCGGTGACTGGAAGAGTATGTCAAAGATTGGAGCTTTTCAACTCTGTGGAAGTGGTGCTACGGACGAGTTGGGCACCCAATGGCAGTTGATGGCCCTTATGAGTTGCTTATGCTTCTGGCAGAAGATGATGAGAGATGTAACGACGGTTACTGTCACTTGATAGTTTTTACTTGAGGATTTACGGCTATTACATAGGAGCTTATTAGAGGAACTTTGGTAGAGATGGAGATTCGGCATTGACTAAGACAAACTATAGATATCCTGGAGTATTGAATCTTAAACAGAGAAGCTATTAAGAGACCAACTGATGTGAGACACTTACATGTAGTAGTATATCAACATCATTATCAATACGGCACCACTTCTTCGCTCATTATGCGTCTAACCAAGTATTTTGGCCATGCTATCACCAACCTTGGTCCCTTAACCGCAATATATTCGCCTCCGCCAGTATATATCATTATAACAACAGATCATATTGTGTTGGTCTTCACGTCGCCTCTAGATTAACAACACTTCAGCACAACATGTGGCACCTCTAGTATGGAAAAATTCATCCCCTCTGGCTCTGTGTGCGATGCCCGGACCAGCAATCTTGATCCGCACCAGGGCCAGGACATCAAAGCTTACTACTCTCCCGGTATCTAATACCATCACGGCTGGACCGCAGCTGGCGTACTTTTTCTCAGTAACAATACAGGCCCTGCAGAACAGAGTAGCGTCTTTGCAACCAAGATTGAGCGGTCGGACGCTCTAAGGCCTTCTACCAGAAGATTTGTGTCACGAGGTTCTGGGGCCTTTTGAGACGCTTGTTTATTGCTATCCAAATTCTTTCACTTCTAGCTCGAACCTCGCTCCAGATACTAACACCTGTCTCCCTAGCGACTGGACTGGTAAAACTGAAATTTCAGGCGACGATGATGAAGGACATGACGAAGAGTAGTGAGAAGGTTGTAGACACTAGAGAAATTCAGCTTCAGTTTCAGCTCATACCACAGTCGTAAGGTTGTCCCTGTGATTGTAATGTTGATTGGGTTGCTCGCTGGGGCTGGGGCTGGGGCTGGATCGTTGATGTCTTGGTGAGTTGCAGCGCAATATTTTCAGAGACAGCTTATGAGCATTTGCCCGAGGGGTAGTAGAGTAGTTCGAGATAGTGTCTTGATGTAGTATCTGCTGGGCTTAAGAAAAGCGTCTTGATATTACATGATTTTTCCATGCGGTAGAATAGTTACACTTGCCCTTGGCCCCTGAAATGTTAAGCTAGACACTCAAACATTCCGCTGGACATGGATGGTTTTCCTGTATTTATAATGACGAAGCATACAGCACCGCTAGCAGAGTGCTGGTTAATATCTCAACAGAGGATGAATGATGGCGGCGTAGCCCTTGTTTCCGGTGCGAGATTCGTCAATGCTCTTAGAAGGGTTGCCCTTGAGGTTAGGTGAAGATACTTTATGAATGTCAAGTGCCCCAGCTACCCGGCTCAACCAAGGGTAACTTAGCTGCGAATTCTACAGCTATTCTCTACAATCAAATTGAACTGACTGTGTTAACTTAATGCCTGCCTTCTGAGGTCGAGTTTCTGCCAACTCCGTTAGAAATGACCCAGCAAGTGCCTCGTTACAGTGAATGCTAGAAGCTGGAGTCTCCCGCGTCAGAACTGTTTTGCAAGGTTAGATTAAGAATATTTTGAGGCTTTCAAATGAAGAAGGACTGTTCTGGTGGAGTGGAAGACATTGGCTCGTCCGCTGGTTTCTCATGATTCATCGTGATGCCTCTGTCTGGAGCCGTCTCGTCTTTTACCATCTCCATCGACAAAAGATGACTGATGTATTAGGTAGACTCTTTCAACTCTGTACTGTATCTGCTTCTTTGTTATATCGCCAGACTAGAATGAACCAAAAGAGGCATCGCCCTGTCCAGTCACCCAAAGATGCTCTCGTTGGGGGCTTTGCGTGTCAACTACCTGGTGTCATATCCAATTCAAACGCTTGTAAAGCTTTTATTATCAACACTTCTTACTGGTCTTCAGTATCATCAACTGACATCCACCCAGCACCTCCATCTGCATCTTTATCCAAGCATCTCCATGTTCAGCCCATTCATGTACTTGGTTGGTCCAGCGTTCTTATGGATCATTATCCATCATGTTTATCCCCTCCGTGAGACGACTCAGACTCGTTGGCCTTTGGCTGATCATCGTCACCGTCTCACCGCCCCCAAGGTCCACATGCAGTCCAGCTCAATTGCTGTTGCATACCCGAAAACGACCAGAACAACTCAGTTGTCTGCTATCGCAGGGCCCTAACTAACCCCCTATGGTGCAATTGTGACTGTCGGGTACAGCCAAGACCCTTACCCCTTCCAAATTATGACAATGCCTCACCCGAAGCTTCAGCTTCTGCTGGAGTTGATAATTCTTCCCCTGTGATGCCTGCGTGAAGTCCACTCCATACGTGAACCCTGCAAAATGGGCTGTGGTGACACAGCCTTTACCGAGCTCTCTTCTGGATACGCTCCGGAATACCGCTCGCTGTCCCTCATAGACCTATGCATAGTAGGCATGAGGTATTATAGGCTTCATAGAGACTTTCAATATGGATGTTTCCTGGCGGTAATTAATAATTCCCACCATATACTCGCGGGACGACTTGGACGACCGAGTCCAAAACCAAATCCGTATGCAATCATGGGCTCTTGGGTAAACCGAGTTGAACCCAGCCAGTCATCCTTTTAGACCAAAAAGAGCTTGGTTTATTACCATTAACTGCCCCAACAGGCAGAATTTACAAGATAAGAACTCAATCAGGCATTGTGCGCCAGTGTTTTACAGCCATCATCGTGGGCTAATGCAAGTGTTGCCCTCTTCGGTCGGTTCCGAGTTTAGTGTATATGACAGCACAACCTAGTTAATGTTCATTGGCGCAATCCCCTCTCGATGATGCATGACACGTCTGTTGAGATCCTTGGTATTGGAGATAATAGGTCAAGACTTTGCTCGAGATTGTTCCTGTTGTCGTATGCACATGTCAACAAATAAGCTTTATATGAGCTTCAGCCAAGAGAGTATGGATATACATAGTTTCCGCTCCATATAACTACTTCATAATCGCGTTATCCTAACTCATTCCTCTCCCCATCAGTTATAAAAGCCCTTTCCCCGCGCTTGCCATTCAAGTTCTCTTTGTTATCAACCCATCATCAAGTCATACCTAGCAATCTTATTTTATCTCCTCTAAGCCACTCCATTTCACCTACCACGACATTCACCATGCCTTCAACGCCGCATAAGCCCCTAATCATCGATATTGGTGCCCAAACAACGTCTGAACCATCCTCTTTTGCCGAAAAGGAACGAGGCAACGCAACATGGCACACCCTCCTGTCTGCGCCAGGCACAAGCACCACCTCACTCACCGGAGGCATTGCGAGGTGTCCTCCCAGCGGAACTCTGGCGCTTCATCGACACAAGCAAGCAGAGGTCTACTACATTTTATCCGGCAACGGTGAAGTCGAGATTGATGGAGAAAGACACAAGGTGACCAAGGACAATCTGGTATGGATACCAGGAGACGCAGAACATGGGGTGTTTTGTGGCGATAATGAGATGAGATGGCTCTACTTGTTCCCTGAAGATAGCTTTGACAATATTGTGTATCGGTTTACAGGCGAGGTGAAGGAAATCGCTGGGAAGATAAGATCTAAGCTATAGGATGTGAAGGTCTTTGGATGGCATCTTACTTATCACATGTATTCTCACGCATATCTCATGATGGCAGGAAGCGAATACAACTAAGTTTAATGATTCGGAAGCAAGCTGCATTGTTTGAAATTGATATGGATGACTTCCGCCAGACACTTTCGGATCCGGAGATTGGGCAAATAAAGAAGCTTAAGATTATCAAGATTGGCACCGATTGGTGCGAGGGCTGATTTTATATCTAGGTACTTATAGATGTAGAAGAGGAACCCGAGAAACATACAAGATATATCTTAAAAGCTAACCATATTGGACTTCTTGACACAAGCTGGAGGTGATGTCTTGAGCTCAGCAATGGAGAACCGATATCAGAATTGCTGACACGCCCTATCCTCCGTCAGGTGTTTTTCTCGTGCTGGATGGCTCGTTAGGAAGTATAGCTTGGTAAACCTTGCGGTCATATGCATTCCCATACCGGTGATAGATGAACGGGAGTCGTCGGGTTGGGTAACACAAAAAAGGAGGATTAATCACAACTTATTCAGAGCTTAAAACTACAGATTGGGCATATCAAATGCACTCTACGATGTCATAGTAATTTTAGTAATTTCTTACCGACGACTATCACTTCTCGTTAGCTTGTAAGTTGCTAATATCACACACACTGCGGCTTACTGCATATGATCACGTGTCATGACTAAGGAACCACAAGAGCCCCGCCATTACCATCGGCGTGTCACCAGGGTCAAGATATAACGCTCAAAACTGATAGACATTGATTCCTTTCAATCAACAGAGCAAAAAGACGATACCAAAAATGTGGGGGAAAAGAAACTCCCGTGCAGGGACTCGAACCCTGAACTTTGAGATCACTTTGAGGGTAAAAGTCTCACACGCTGACCAATTGCGTCACACGGGATCCTCAATCTCATTATGTAAGATGCGTCAATAATTTTGGTATAAGATGATAGAACCATGGTGTCTTGAAGGAATAATTGACTCTATCCAGCTTTCAAGGCTTAAACTTGTAAGTTCAAGGTTCGGTTTCGCAAGAATCTCGCTTATGTTGCCATATTGTAATTATGAACCTCCTTAAACGCAGTGATAATTGAAGGCACCTGCTGATTCCAACCAAGCCTTGCGGGTTGGTCTCACAGAATGGATGAGCCTGTAATTTTTTAGGCTATGCCGGCTGCTTTTGGATAATCTGCTAGTGGTAGTTCTTAATCTTCTTGTCATACCCTGCAATCTCATTGAGATGCCCTGCTTTTTTAGCTATTGCCGATACTCTTCCGTACGTTCCGGGGGTCGGATACCGGCTGGCGCCGCTTTTCCGCTCCCGTGTCTCCGGTCTTGCTACCGTTGTCCACCCGGAACGGTATAACAATCAGAGAACTACGCACTCTATTATAACAGAAAGTTGCAAGTAAACTGAAAGGACTGGATTATGGAGAGTCTGATACTTTCTCGTCGTCGTTTTTATAATTGAAGAGCAAAGAAGACAGAGTAATGCTAAGGACCTGCTAGCTTCTCATCGAGGAGTCAACTAAGACCAGCAGCATAACCACGAAAAGGTATATCACAGATCACGAGAGTATCATGAACTATGTCTTCTAATATATCATGATAAAGTCGATCCATGGGTGTAGGAGTTCAGGGCATAGCATGATGTGTTCAGAGCCCAGTGCTGTATGCAATTGCCAGAGTCAACCTACCTCCCATAGTCACATAGCCAGTTCAAGGGCAATGAGGCCAAGGATAATGCCTTAAACCAATAAAATAAAGCGGAATTAAAACCTAGTAGATCTGTTGAGCTGGTAAGTCCACGTGTTGGGGCCACATCAATGAGTGGCATTGGTCTGGTCGCATCATTACAGTCACGGCATCTTCGAATGGCCGCAAGTCAACTCACTCTTGATAAATATGTGAAGAAATCACGATATTTACAGATAATGGCTGTGTCAGTCCTCAGATCGAGAGACATTCGCGCCCAATCTTGAACTCTGAGCAATTTATGAAGCACCCGATACGATACCGCTTGGGGCGAACTTACACAGATCAATCTCACAGCTGCTACACAACCATGATCTCTCCGTCTCTGCATGTCTTTATCCTCTCTTAAAGATCTTAAACTTTCCATGGTTGATGATGTGATCGCCCCTGACTCATAACCATTATGCTGCCGTGGCCTTACTTCCTCGTTGTTCAGGACATCAAGGGGATGTGCCATGAATCAGCCAACCATTAACGTAGGAATATCCTTTCCATTTATCCTCTTCCGGGATAAAAGTAACTTTGTACAAGCTAGCTAGTGTCTTGGCTAGCTACTCGACTCGTGGTACCCTCCTGTTTGGCACCCCCTGCCATTCATGTCTCCCTTGCTCTGCTACCTCATTGTACTGTCTCTTCTTTGCTAGTAGCTCGCCCCATCCTCGCTTGTCTCATCTTATCCTGTTCACTCTCAGTTTATCGCCAGGTACCAGTCTGCTCTATGAGAAAACCTGGCGCGGCTCTCTCAGGTCCCGTCTCTCTGCTGTGACAACAGTTTGCTTGACCCGTCTTCTTGATTATCCACATTGTCACTCATTCATTGAGGCGAGAGTCTATAACCTTGGTGTCGGCATAGATTGACTCTGTCTCAGTATCTCAAAAGCAAGCCTTCAGACAGGCCTAAACTACAGATATTTCAACCACAGTTCTTTGACGTGGCTAAATATCGTCCTATGTCTCGAATATCCCAACGGACCTGCAAAAGACGCAGCAGCCGTGAAAGTTCATGAATTTGCGCCACTCATTATCACTCAGATATTGCGCCATTGCTTGTTCCAAAACGGCATTATGCCAAGCAGGGGTTGAACAAAACAGACTTTCCTTGTTACTCGCTCATATCACCATCATCTCTTTGTATGTTCAATTTCTTTGTCTCCCGTCGCCCGTAGTCCGTGTGCTGCGAAGCACGAACGAAGTCCTAAGCAGCTGATACTCGATACGCCCTCACTCATCTCAAGGCTCACTCTAATACGCAATCAACTCGCTCTCTGTGTGTGGTACATCAGTGTTAAGTTCAATGAAACATCACCTCACCATTAAGTGTTATCCCACAAGCATAATACGCAACTCTCTCAATGATGTCACCTCGGAAGGATGTGTACATATGAGCTCACCTGTATCATGAGTCACCTTCACTGCTGCCTCCTCATAGCCCAACTTCATGAAAAGCGCCATGATCACAAGTTCCAGCCCTCTTACGTTAAAACTTCATGCTACATCACATGTCGAAGAAACATTATACTTTTGAAAGGTCTAATTAATTCATGCCGTTCGCTAACATGCTGACTACCTATATCTATCATATGATTCCCGCCAAAGCAAGTCGTCGCAAGTGGCGCACGCAAGGGTATCTGCCCATCCCAGTATAATCCTCGCATACATGAACCCAAAAACCGAAAGATGCAATATTCGCAGAGAGAACAATGAAAAAAAAAAGCAAACAGGGAGTTGAGTCCGTGACTTGAAAAGATTCCCATCTCATCCATCCTTCTTCAACACCGTGGTATCTTCAAACAAAACAGGGTAAAAGCAACAACAGGGGAGGATAAAAGGAAAAGTTGGTATGTGTTGGTCCCAAAGGCTGTATCCAGATAAACAGACAAACAAATATGAAAAGGAGCAAAAAGAAGGCTTTCGTCAGAGATGATGGAGGATGGGTATCCCGTCGTAATGTTCCTCGTCCTCCTCTTCAGCCCTTACACGGGGCGATTATTAATACATATATATGGGTAATGCAGAAATAAGACAAATAATGAAACAGACAAATCATGATGCTCAAAATTACTTTTCCTTTCCGAGATTAAACGAACGCCTTATAGTCTCATCTCCCCGTCATCCAGATAGAAGGATGTGGGTGAACCAAACTGCTGCTGCTGGGGTTGCGGCATGAAGCCAGGGTTCGATGTGTACCCTTGTTGAGGATGACCCATTCGCATCGGCAGTTCATAGCCGGTGGGCACGGAGGTAGGCATCATCTCAGCATACATAGCTGGCACGGGCGGTACGGCTTCGTGCTCAGAAGCAGGGCTTCCATAAACGCTGGTCTTCTTCTTTGGACGCAGATTCTCGAGGCTCAGTCGCTTGCCCCAAGACCCGGGTCGCTTTGAGGGGATGGGAGTGGCAGGACGAGTGGAGGCATGCTGGTTGTTGTTGGTCATGTAGACATTTGTCATGACCGTATCCTGCTGTGGGAAGGCTTGTTGCATACCGCTCATGTCCCATTGCTGCTGAGGGAGCTCTTGACCAGGAAGAATGTAGGTCATGGAGGCATCGGCAAAGGTGTTCATCTGATCAGGAGCAAACTTGGGGGCGTCGACTGGCCAGACATGTTCGTTGGGGATAGGGAACGGTGTTCCTGGGTGAGGACCAGTAGCAAGGTCATCCCTAACCATGGGCTCAGGGATACCGTCCAGTGGCGTTGTTGGCCTGGTCTCCTGCTTGATCCGTCGGTTGGCGAAGGTGGGTGCCTCTGGTGTTTGCGGCTGCTGCCTTGTCACAGTAACCATGGGTGTGTTGTTGTCGCCGTTGGTGCTATCCGCCTTGGGTTGTTGCGAACCTTCAGTGTGGCCAACAGTATCCATCAGGCATTGTGATCGGAAAGGCAGCGAGAACTGAAGGTCGATCTCGCTTGGTGGTGGCGTGTTGAGGCTCGTGAAGGGCGATGTGCCAAGAATGAAAGCAAGACGAACAAGTGTCGAGATGTCCTCACCAAGATGACGAGCCTCGAGCATACGCTTGAGATCTCCTGAAGAGCGAGGTCGCCATGTGAGCTGCAGTCTCTTCTCCTTTGGCCAGATGCACGTCTTCCAGATAGACTTGACCTTGGATTGACGCATAAGATTGTGCAATTGCACCTTGTACTCCCAGTTGTTGACGTCGAAACCATCCTCGAAATGCTTGGCAATATGCTCAAAGTACTTGTCACGGCTCGATGAGGCCTGCTCGCTAGAGGAAGCCTCAAAAACGCGATCTTTGCAGTTGCTGAAGCCACAGGCGAAGACGACCTGAGGGCACAGCTCTGTCTTTGCTGAGCTGTTAGGCAGGGCATCCATGCGATGGGCCTCCTTGGCGTGAGTGCTGTAAGCTCGCTCAGTAGCAAAGGAGAGGTGGCATCCCTTTGTCTTGCACAGCCATGTCACGTCAGCGCCGTGGAAGTTGTAAAGATGCTTCTTGAAATCACTCTTTCTGCCGAAACCCACAGGGTTGTTGTCGAGGAAGCACATAGGGCACTGGTATTTCTTTGAGGTTGGTGCGACGTGCCGGGGCGACAAGTGAGAGGTGGCGTCGCATGAAGGGATGGGTGACTGCATAAGAGTGGGCGAGTCGAGCCATGTGCGATCGGCGAGTTTGCCGACCTCACCATCGTGAATCGAGGGAACGTCGGTGGCATTATCCTGCCATGTGGACTGGGTTCGAATCGAAGCGGCGTCGGATCGTGGGTGAGAAGCCTCAGAGCTGCTCCATGCCAACGAAGGGGCGCTGGTGTTGCTGAGAAGTGTGGATGCTGAGAATGTCGATGCTCGGGCTGCTCAATGTTAGGAGGCCTATATCACATCGCGTCGGGTTATATCACTCACAGGAAGTACCTAGTCCGCTCAAGGCACATACAAGGCTTGAGACGCCATAGCGACGAGCAAGCCCCAAGAGGATCTGCTGGTCCTCTTCGGTTAACGGCCTCACCTGGTCGTCTTGTGCTTGGAAAGGAAACATGGCTGCAGAGTGCCTGACACTCAGTCTTGACGGTGGGATAACGCGCCCTCAGCGCTGGAGGATTATGTCGACAGTGACTCGACAGAGGAGCGAGGGCTTGTGAGCCGGATTCAAAATCAGTTACACGAGACAGTGGCCGAGAATGCGACTATCATCGACAGTCGGTTCAGTGAAGCGTTGTACGTCTGGCGATGCGGTTTGACCAAGGAGCGTTGTTGAGTCGGATATTGTACGACTGTCTGAAACAGAAGCCGGAAAACGAATTATATCAGCGAACACGCTTGAATCGAGTGCGTGTATGAAACGAGGGTAAATCGACAGCCCGCGACGATTAGTATGTATGAGTGTGAGTGTGAGTGTGAGTGTGAGTGTGAGAGAGTGAGAGTAAGAGTGAGAATGTGTCGTTGAGTCGTAACCAAGGAATGGTTTTGGAAAGTGATGTGATGATGGGGAAGACAAGTTGAATCTAGTGGGTATGAGAATTAAAGCAGAGACAGCATCAATTAACTAGAGACAAGATCAGAGACAAGGCAAGGGCCCTGAAGAAGAGGAAGTGCAGTGCGTGTAGGGCAGAGATGAGACGAGGGGGCGAGGAGTACAGTAGAGAAGGAGGGCAGGGGAACAGGGGAAACAAGAGGAGGAGGAAAACGGCACGGAAGAAAGGCTTCTAGAAGGCTTCTTGGAAACCCTGGAGAGGCGTGAGACATTATAACGGGCTTGCCGGAGTGATGGCTCTTGGTCGGCCCATGTTGGCTCATTGATGCCCTGGCTAGCCTTCTGGGCTAGTGACTGGGTCAGGCAGGGGGCCCCTTGTCTAAAGGCAACGCTGTTTCAGGAACGTCATTCGCTCCAGAGGCCTTTTTCTCCCTCTGTTCCAAGAGGAATGTCTTGTCTTGTCCTGTCTGTCTGTCTGTTGTGCGGGACTGGCTCCCGAGCCCGAGTCGACGATATCCCAATGACGTGCGTGAACCCACGACGATGATCGGTAATCAGAGAGCCTCAGCACTCACCTCACCCCAGGCTGGGCAACAGCCAGCATGTGGCTTGCAGGAGAGCCTTACTAGAGCCTCGATAGTTGTAACTTGTACTATCTTGGGCTATGTGACCCGACCCGACCCATTCTGGGTGGTTACAAGCGACCAAAGTCCTGAATTGCGACACCATCCAGAAGCCGGCTGGAGCCAGAGGGAACTAATGCCCGAGTCAATCAGACTGGATCAAGATGCCCCTGTTGGTATGGATGGTGCTGGCTGCAGCAGCAAATTGCATGCACCAGTTTCCCCTGCATCGAGTACTGTATATACATACATACATACGACATAGAGTCACGAGCTGAGTGACGTCTTGGATGATAGATTCCGTACAGATGTTGGGTTTGATTTGATGCTTCTAGAAGAACCGTTGCATGGACCAGAGATTAAAGTGCTGTGCGTTGTGATCAGCAATAGGGTTTGGTTTTGGATTGGCGGCAACCCGTGCTGATGCCGTCCTCTGCCTTACACGGTACGTACTTTACGTAGGTAGGACTCGGACGCGGTCTTGGACTTGGACTTGGAACAGCCTGATCTCGTGGGCGGACGGACCTGTCCCTTTACATACTTAGTCAGAACATCATGATTCTTCACCCACACAGGCCAATAAAAAAAATAAAAATAAAAAATAAATAAAAAAAGAGGTTCGACTTTTGTCTTCCGACCATCGGCATAAGATGAAACCGCAACGCGACGCAACGCAACCCACAACGAGACTGGATCCTCCCTCCGCCCTCCG
>JABFFF010000223.1:0-13662 GCA_013623665.1 Fusarium sublunatum | reverse complement strand
TTTGGGCAGGGTTATCTCCAATTAAACCGGGTCAACAGTGGGGGCCTCACCCCCCCCCCCCCCCTCCTATGTTTTACAAGGCCTTAGTTTTCCGAATCTTGTGTTTGAACTAGGTTGGTGCGGGGGAGACCCAGGGACAAAAGCTAGGGTGCCATCGCGTGATAGTAGCGGGATTCACTCATGATATTATGGACCTACCAACCCCACCCCCACCCCGGTTTGCTAAGGAAATACCACTGACGACAAAGAAACTCCAGGAACTTTTGTTATCAAGTTTACGGTACATCTACACCCTAGCCTAGATCTTGACGAGCCGCGGGTGACGGGTTCATATCCATCCCGGCATGGTACTCCCGTTTTGTTACGGGGGGGAGGATCAGAACTAATTGCCGAGCTCATGTCTCAGCTCGTTGACTAATGCAAATGCATGGAACTTTGTTAGTACTGAAAAGCAAGTGCGGAAAAACGGTTACCCTCCGTGTAATTCTCCAGCATCGTCGGTCGTGTTGCAAAGGGAACTCTTGCCCATAAACAATCAATCTCTGGCTTTCCATTAGCGTCATTTTACACCACCAATATCGCCTACCGCCCTATCAACAAGCTGAGTGTAATGCTCCGACCTCAGCACCATCAACATACTCAACATGCCTTTACTCTTTTCAAAACTGGTTTATTATGCCAGTGCTTTACTACTCGGGCCAGCTTTGGCTTGGCTATTTAACCCAGATCTTCTCGTGAAGACTTCGCAACTGCTCAGTGGAACGACTGTACCTGAAATCCATAAATACGAAGTTCAGGTCTTCTCTAGAGATCCCCTGATCCTGCATATAAGTGGTTTCCTGTCAAACAGTGAAATCGAGCATGTTCTGAAAATAAGGTCAGTATTGCTGCCAGAAAAACTACAAAAGCTAAGCAACCACCAGTGATGGGAAATGGGAGACTTCTAAGATCTATCCCAATGGAGAGGCCTATGTGGACAAAGATATTAGGATATCTGAAATGGCACCGGTGCCACGAAACGATTCTATCACGCGAGGCCTCGTCAATAGAGCAAGGAGCCTTCAGGGCTGGAGAGGCAACAGTACATTGATTGAACAAATGAAAGCCCAGCGATATCCCGTCAACGGATTCTTTGCCTGGCACGAAGATTATGATGGGCGAATGGACATCGGAAATCGCATCACAACATTCATGGTGTATCTCAACGATGATTTCACCGGTGGTGGAACTAATTTCCCACTGATAGAACGTCCAGCAGACAAAAGATGGTGTGACATTATTGAGTGCGAAGACACTGAATATCCCGGTGTCACGTTCAAGCCGATTAAGGGTTCGGCTGTGTTTTGGGAAAACATGTATCCCAACGGTTCGTTCCATCCTGATGTACGCCATGCTTCCTTGCCGGTCAAGTCAGGACAAAAGCTGGGGCTTAACATCTTCGGGTGGGATAGGAATTGGACTCTTCCTCGCTGAACCGTGATTCATGTCCATATTCTACATAGTTCATCTAGAAGTTAATTGAATAAGTACAGAATGGTCCATCACCTGACTTTCATACTTCTATTCTCACTCTTATCCTGTTTAATTATTTCAAATATCCCAAGACTATAGCTATGCAAGGATTATTTACAGGGACTTTTGCTGGCGCCGTTTTCCACTACAGCCCGCTTGAGTGTCTCGATAAAGACCTCCTTACTAGGTGGCCTTCCCAGAAAGTCTCGAAGCATACCCATCATGTCAGGATGGCTCCCTCCATATTGCAAAACCTCACGCCTGAGTTTTAGCCATTTTGACCTATCCCAAGGGTTATCTTGGAAGATAGACTGATAGATGTCTTGAGCAAAGGCAGTGCAGACGAGATATGAGTAGTAGCCAACGTCGTATCCACCAACATAGTGCGGGATCGAGCCGTGCCAATGCCCCGTTTGCTTCAGATCACCAAAATCTAAATTTTCGCACTCCTCGCGCAAACTATAGAACTTGTCCCTTAGGTCTAAGGTTTCAGCTTCATCCTGAGATTTTACACTGTGTATGTCAAGATCAAAGAGAGATAGCGACCTCGAGTTGGAAGATCAGCTCAGTTCAAGTCAAACTGTTGTAGTTATTCATCGTGACATAGATAAGTACTTACAGTTGTTTCAAGTGGTAACTGGCGCGATTGAAATACCTATTTCGAGCCAATGCATCAACAAGACGACTTGGAATCTTGCAGTGAGGAAAGGCGCCACCTCCAACATTGCGTTGGCGCCAGTCTTCGGCATATCTCGAGTCAAGACCAGTATAGTGATAGCTCAACTGTTCTAGAATATCTTGTCTCCAACAGAGATTTTCGAGCAGCATGCTTGGTATCTCGCCGAAGTCTGGAGGAAGATTGGTTCCGTGGAAACGCGCATATTTTGTCTTTGACAACAAGTTGTGGATACCATGTCCTAGTTCTGGATTCACCTTTTAGTAAACTTCAAAAAATGAGGAAAATATTTGGATGCCGTACCATGAAACAACGTCACGACCTGAGAATGCTTCAGCAGTATGGGTATTCCGGCGCTCTTGGTAGGAAAGCAACACATCAAGATAGTAGAAGGGTAGCGCCTTGTGCTGTCAGGCTTTTCATAGCCCTAAGTACGCTTATTAGCTATGCAACTGAGTAACAGAATCAATCTCAAACTTACACATTCATGTGTGACATTCTGATTGCCACGATACTTGTTTTCTCGCCACAGTAGATCAAAGAATAGATATCCGACGAACTCTTCCTGGCCTTCTTCCCACACAGAGAAAGCTTTAACCGTGTGATGCCAGAAGTACTGAGATCCTAGGTCAGACTGGGAGAGCTGGAGAAACTTAAGACCAAGAAGAGATTCGAAAACGGTCAGCATAGCCTCAGCCGTGTGATCCAAAGGAAAGTATTCGGATATATGAGCATGGTCTATGTCCTGCTCTTTCTCCGCCCTTTTACTATAATACGCCTGATTCCAAGCTGAAAAAGCATTGCTTCCTTGGCTCGCAGTAGCTGAGCTGCATGGCTCTTGTTGATGACGCAACAAGTCGACTTCGACTTTGCCAAGAGCAATCAAGTCTTCTTTCAGGTTGTTTAGAAAGTCTCTTATGGCTTCTGGAGATTTGAGTAAGCGCCTTTGCGCTCTGAAAGCGGCATGGGACTCATATCCTAGACCGACTGCTTGTGTTTGACGCTTCTTTATGATGGCCTTCAAGAGTCTGTCATTTGCCTCAAGATTTCGGTGATCCGCCATGAACATTCTTTCACGAACGTCTGGCGATTTTGCGTGCGTCAACAGGGCTACCGTGCCTCCGTTTGAGAATGGTACAAACTTTCGGCCAATGTTGGGACCATCAGTCTCTGTAGGCCAACGGCTAGTTTCATCGAATGGGACGCCGTCCAGCTCTTCCTCTGTGAACCACACTCCATTCGAGTCATGAGCCATGTTCTGTTGAAATTCCATTGCAAGCTGTTCTATTTCCTCGCTATTTCGTAGGTGCTGTTGAACTTTCTCTGGCGTCATCTGGCCAAGCCCACATTCTTGGCAGTCAAGAATCAGGTGATCCAGCAGTAACTGTGATTCTGGGTCCAAGCTCTCATTGCGCTTTTTCACAGCTTGCAGAAGCAGGAAGTAATCCTGACGAGCTATCAAAGATGACTGCGCTTCAGACCATAGCCGTATGGCTTCAGAAACAATACTTTGAGTCTCGGCCGATGTAGCAGCGTATTGGAGCATGAAGATTACTCCAATTTCGCCCTGAGAAGAGTTATTGACTGCTATGTATGGCTTAACAGCATTGTTGAAACATGCGGCCTCAGGTGAAATCTCGGCGACTATATCGTCAATCACAGAAGTGATGTTGAGAATCACAGTCTTCATAGTAGGGACTATCTCCCTGGCGGGAATGATTCGGGGAGGGGACTGCGGTGGGATTGGTGCCATGTTGCTCGCGTTTCGATTACACTTGAGAATACGGAGTCAGGAAGTATTGCCGAGTAATAGGCTGAGAGAAGGATTCGTTAACTCCCCCTCGACGGCTTTCCAGTCCCCTGTTCCTTGACGGCCTTGAGGCTATCCGACTTCAACCAAATACCGACGCAACTGCCGACAGTAACACTAAGTTTCTTCCTATAGACAAGGCTATGGCCTATGGCCTGAAGATTAATGTCCAAGGGCGGGGTCAGTATCAGCAAAAGTTCCGCAGCCGTACGAGATGACACACGCTTATCAATATGCAGAAGCAGCCGGTTGTTCCGGCATGTCACTCGGTACTTTGACAAACTCGGCTTAAAAGATGGAACATTTGTGTCGGTTACGTGGAAAGGCCAGCCTGTCAGCATTTTCCTGGATGTGTAACATAGCTTAGCGTCGGAATTGAATTTACCACAGCTCAAAGCCAATAGATTGTCTTGGTTGAATGTGACAAGTATCATTCAATGATACCGTAACACTGCATGAAGCGAAGTGATCTGGCCGTCGGCCGCGGCTTTTTTTTATTTTTCTTTCTTGTCAAGAAACTCGTGGACCATGTTTCCGATTGTGGCGATTGAGTTCATGGCTGCCCGTGGTTGTGTCCGAGTGGTACGGTATGTGACTATGGGTCTCTAGGAATCTTTGTTTTCCTGCTTCAGTTTCACGCTAGCCGCGAGATACTGTTGCACCAAAGGTAGTTTTGACTTTAAGCTGTAGTATACCAGAGTCTTTAAAGGGGCTCCAAAGCTGCGAGTGTATCGGTCAAGTTTGACTCACTAATTTCCCTTTAGCCTATTCAAATATTATTACCACCATAAACTAGAATTCACCAACGCTCCCGTGCTACAAATAATGGCTTTGGTGAGTATTGCACCCGATAGTAAGGGTTGAGTTCGACAAGCAGCCACTAACCTTCTCCATCATCACAGAAACCATCGCTGTCTATTCTCGTCCCAGCTGGCATGCTTTTTTTGAGCAGCTTTCAGTTATGGGCCTGGGTTATCAACTGCATTCCCTCAGTTAACAAAGGAGTCGCCGCCATTTTCGGTGGTTCCCCAGTACTCCCTGATGATTATGTCTGCACCAACGATTATAACATCGAGCTCCTCTCTGTTGATCCGTTGGTCATATATATCAATGGTTTTATCAAGGACCATGAGATCAACCACCTTCTACACAACGCGTAGGTAGCCATCTCCGTACTAAATATTGTTTTATACTAACTTGATTTCAGGAAGGATGACTTCTCGCCGTCTTACGTCTATGACTACGATAACAAGAAGGACAAAATCTCATCCCAAGTCAACTCGACTTGGAGAAGTTCTACTTCTGCTATGGTTTCCCAAAAGGATCCCGTGTCGCGTTGTTTGGCCAAACGATTAAAATCTTTGCTGGGAAACCTTCAGCATCCTGACACGGAGCGACTGCAAATTGTCAAATACGTTGGCGGAGAGCGCTTTCGCATGCATAACGACTACCTCCCGGTGCACCTTGAGGCCAAGCGCCCGGATGGTAGCACTCGACAATTTAATCGCCTCGTCAGCAGTTTCATCTACATTGGAGACGAATGTACTGGCGGAGAGACGTATTTCCCTGATATCAAGGGCGTTGGACCCAGCGCAGATGGAGATAAGTTCTCGAGGACAGAGGATGGCATGGGCTTGCTGGTGAAGCCGAAGAAAGGAAATGCAGTAATCTGGCACAACGTTCATCAAAATGGAACTGGCGATGATAGAATGGCTCACGCCGGTCTGCCTGTTCTGAATGGCACCAAGATTGGGATGAATCTATTTAGCATTTACTACCCCGACGAACCACTCGTTGGTGGTAGCTACTTGTCAATTGACTAATGGTCGGGCGGCTCTGTCCTGGACCCAGTAAACCCTGGTAATATAATTCGATATATGTGATGTAAGTAATAATACTTAAGATTATTATTAGTAAAAATAATAATTATAGTGATAAATATTAAGAAGAGTTATTAATTTAACTGCGGTCGGCACGGCATGACACGGCACGCGCGATGGGCAATTACAGGGGAGTATACTATGGCACTTTTTCCTACCTTGTTACAATCCATAATGAAATATCTCGCGTTATCTTACGCCATACTACACTCCCCTGTAACTGCCTGTCGCGCGTGCCGCGTCATGCCGTGCCGGGCCGTGCCGACCGCGTAACACGGCACGCGCGATGGGCAGTTACAGGGGAGTATACTATGGAACTTTTTGCCTGTCGCGCGTGCCGTATGCCGTGCCGGGCCGTGCCGACCGCAGTTAAAAAGCAGACTAGCAATCCATGCAAACTTAAAACATGCTGAGAAGTAGGTCCGGCTCGAAGGCCAGTCTCTGATCCACAGGCTATGTCTTAGAATATGATTGGCAATGCCGCCTTATCCGATCGTTATGCGGGCTGTCGCAGTTACCTACGTTTGCCAGATTGATCGAATTTACGTTAGGACTGGCCTATTCTATCCATTGACAAACTCACCTGTGGAGTGTAGTTGCGATTCTCACTTATTGTCTTCTATTTACCCACAATTCTCATACGGACGCGAGGGCTCTGCGGCCACAAGAGAAAAAACATGAACACTTCAGTTGATCCAACATCTCCCGCCCGACATACCACAGTCGGAAGCCTATCTCGGCCTTCCCCTCGACAGCCTGGAAGGGGGGAGCACTATCCTTCAAGAACTCTCTATCTTGATGGCCTGAGAGGCTTTGCGTCTCTTCTAGTCTACATACATCATCATGTCCTCTGGGCACACGACTCGGACTACAGTACTATCGAGCGATCCTTTGGCTACAAGCAACGATATCACTTCATCACCCTACCACTCATTCGCATCGTCTTCAATGGCGGTCATTTTGGAACGGCAATCTTTTTTGTTTTATCAGGCTACGTGCTATCCATAAAGACTCTCGAGTTCCATAATGGCTCCATGCAAGCATCTTCAGGAACAGTAACGAAAAAGCACCAATTGATCGACCATATACGTTCAGCTATCGCTAGAAGATGGTTCAGACTATATCTGCCTTTATTTTTCACTACCTTTGTGGAGATGTTGGTTGCCCTCACCCAAATCTAGTCAAATACTAACATGAAGTAGCACAATTGTTTACTTATTTAACCTCCACATCTCAGCTTTTGAGCCCAAAGCATCGTACGTGCAGGAGATATCTAGTTGCGTTCGTGAACTACTCGACTTCAGCTTCATGTTCAACCGTACGGGCTCACCGTGGTTAACTTACAATGACCATTTGTGGTCAGTACCTTTGGAGTTCCAGGGTTCCCTGGTGACGTTTCTTGTCTTACTGGTGGTGTATGGACTATCACCCTACCGTCGCACGGCTGTATATCTTGTGTTGATAACATACTTCCTCTTCCTGATAACTGATGGGTGGCATTGCGCGTTCTTCATTGCAGGAGCCTCAATAAGAGATTGGGAAACCTGGTCACCAACCGATCGCCATTTCCCATTTGTATCGAAAACAGCATCGAGACTTATACCAAATGCCCTCATAATCTTTGGTTTGTATCTTGGAGGAGTACCAACTTGCATTACCGCCAAGTGCTTCCGGATGAACCCCGGCTGGCAGTATCTGTCATTCCTCTCATACTTGGTCAGATATGATCCGAAATGGATTTACCTCTTTCTTGGCTCAACTTTATTTATATCTTCACTGCGATATACATGTCTTAAGAACTTTCTTGAGTGCTCTGCATTCCAATATTTAGCACCTATCTCCTACACTCTGTATCTCACGCACGGGCCGGTGCTTTATATCTTGGGTGATACGCTATATGCGCTCGTTGCATGGCCGTATGGACACCGACTTATGGCTCTTGAGGCCCTTGAGCCATTTCGAGGAATCTTGGCCGTGCCTTCTCATGGTCCTTTGGGATTGGAACTCTCCTTTCTAATGGTTCAAGTGATTATGGTAGTCATCTCGCTATATGTTGCCTGGTATACAATGAGGATAATCGATCGTCCTGCCATCCAGATATCAAGGAGATTGAGTCAATGGATTGTCATTTAAATAGATTTTGTGATAAATATAAACTCTTCATGTTCTCTTGTTCTAATATTTATGGTACAATGCACTATATCCCCGGTCTCAGAAATTTATATCGGCCTTGCGTCAAGTGTAAAAGTCCCCCACTTCCATCCACTCCATGACAAGGGCAGACATCATTCTAATCCAATCCCGCACTGTTGGTATATCTAAATTCTCAACATTGTCGTCCATTGAGTGCCATACCGCTGGGAATGGTGTCGGAATGATGTGCAATATATGTACCCCACGACGTATAAATGGAATATGGTCATCCTGGATAAGACTTTCAGTAAACCTATCAGCTGGTTTATGCTTCTCAAGGAAAAACATTTTCCTCGGCTGAGTCTCTAACAGTTTTAAATCGCGCATTCGATGCTCAATATCGGCGGCTTGCTCATACACCCAGTGAGTGGTTAAGAAGTGGGAGGCAATCGTAGGTTCGGCGGCCCCAAGGAGGTCCAGAAGAACAAAAAGGCTGATTGAATCCAGGTTTGTTCTGAAGGCAGACGTGGGGGAGCGAGGGAGGTCCCATTCCTGAGCCAAAGATCTTAGAGTACGTTATCATCAGCAGTTCTGGAGTGCGCTGAGGTTTTCGCCTACCTTGACCCATAGAGTGAGTCTTCCTCCGTCCATTCCAGGAAAGCTTCTTCGCCATCGAGCAAAAGGATTTGGATGCCATCGATGATTTCTTCGTTTCCTTTCTTTATTTCTCCAGGGTCCTTTTCCCACTTCGCTTGAAAAGCTGCTTCAATGTTCCGCGCCATCTGCAACAACACTGCACAAGGTACCGCGCTATCAGTCGCTCCGATGAACCCAACTGGAGTTATCTTTGAGTCATAGTGCGCCGCCAGGGTAAGCCACGACACAGAACCATCTTCCACCAATGGGGGTCTTCGGCGGAAAATAAGATTAGAAAATTGGATTTTCCTGTTTCCCAGCGGCGTTTTTGCAGACGAGTTTTGCCACTGTATCGTCCATTCTGGCAGGTGCTTCTTGAAATATTGAATGAAATGATGTTGGACGACAGAGCTTCCGTCAGTTCCAGACACGCGAGGGATCAAGATTGGAGCGAGAAGCTCGCTGTGGATATCTAAGCTAACCCCTCCAGAGGAGAGCTTACGTAGTGTCTCGTCAGATAAAGTTTTGTACCCAGAGCTTGACCCCAACATAACAAAAGTCAGGCTCAGTGATAGAGCGAGACGACCAAGCATCATGATGGAGATCAATTGTGGAATAGTTATGTAAAAACAAGACTTGGTGGGTGCAATTTGAGTAGAGTGTAGAGTTAGGGCAAAAGAGAAACAATTTGGAAAACGCGGATGAGTGACAGTTGTCTTTTATGTTCCCGAGTCCCGAAATTCTCAAACCTCGCCTACTGATAACAAACTTTAATCTAAACACGACAATGACCATCGACGTACGGTACCCATTCTGAGGACCTGTGCTATTATAGTATTTGTTTGGCCCGAAAAAGCGGCATTTTGTAAAGAGGATGGAGTAAATTTCTGAAACTATACGATGATATTTAAATATCGCTTATATCTCATTCTTCTCCTCTACCGGCCTGATATGAATCTGGGCATGGCAGACATTCTGCGTTCTTTTCTCGAGTTCTGCGCAGAACTTGATTTCCAGCTGGAAAGCCTCATCAACGGTCCAACGGTTTGGCATTGCCATTTCCAGATTAATTAGGTTCTTTTGACCTGACCTGATCCCCGTGACGCTAGTAACTACTACTTTGCCTGATTCATCTATCGCCTCCAGGATGTCTTTGCTACAGAGGCAAATATCCTCCTTGACCTCCTCATCAATACTGTAGTCTACAAGTTCACGTAAAGCTGACGCGGTAAACTCGGTAGCAGGTCTGACTGCCATAAGGGAAATGAATAAACCCCCAACAGGATCTAGCCAGGCAACATCGCGAAACAATTTGCTTGTAAGAATGACGCAAATAATTACCACCTCGGTGAAACTATCGACCCTGTGGTGAAGCGCGTTTGATTCCAAGACTGTCGACTTACGTTCCGTTGCAAGTTTCATGGCTGTAGGATTGGTATTAGTTTGTCTGTCGCCTTGACTGATTGGATTTTGGGTGGACCAGCACTTACTTGCTAAATACAGCCATTCCTTTGCTGCAATAGTTGCTAGAGAGATTCCTATGGCAAATATGTGGGATAGGAGACCGCCACCTGCATGCAAAAAGGTCCTAACAGCAGCTTCTTCATTGACTAGTCCCTGCTGCTTGCCTTGTAGAAATGGAGCCAAGAAGTGAACGCTATTGAAGCCCATACTAAGGCTTCCCACGAGAAGGATTGTAGAAATGCCAAGCGCTCCCAGACTCTCGATTTTCCCATGACCATATGGAAATTGGCTTGTAGGAGGCCTGGAACCCCAGGTTATAGCAGCCAGAGCAAGAGTATCTGACATGGCATCAGTCGCACCATGAATAGCATCTGCCATCATGGTCTTTGAATTGACGCTGTAGCCATACACTCCTTTAATAGCTGCCATGGCAACATTGGTCAAAAGGCCAACTTGGGTAATAACAACGCCAGCGTCCCTTTCTGGGGGACTAGTGGGCTTCCCCAGTTCGGCGGAATTGTCTTGATGCTGGATGGAAGACGAAGCCATCTTTGGAACGGACTGAGAACTGATAAGGAGGTGAAGAAAGAGATACAAGGTCTCTTGAAGTGAGAACGGCGGAAATGAATCAGGACGAAGCGCAAGATACTATGTTGAACAGACTGTTCAATACTAAGAGTGCCCTTAACTCCAAACAGATTCTTGAACTGGTATTGTTTACACTACTCTCCCGTCGGGAGAGCATTCCTGCTCATTTGTTCCGCTGACAAATGTCCGGTGTTTCACGGAGTTTAAGAGAGCTTGCGTTAACGCCGGTATAATTTTCAGATATTGCAGCTCCATCCCTAGCTGCACGCGCATTTGTTTTAGTGCTTGTTCTGATTCCAAATCATTTCTGCTGTGCCCGAAGTATTGCAGGAGAGACTTCGCCTCGGCAATTGTCTTCAACCTGCAATAATCCCACAAATCCTAATCGAGTGCCGCTTTCCCGATGTTATTTCTATGAAAGATATGTGACATATCAGAAACCGTGCTTAGAGGTGAGGATGACGAGCTAGGAACCCCATGTCCGAATATACCATGCGGCCGCTAAAATGCAAGAGGCGGCTCCACAGACAGACAAAAGTACCGACTTGGAACTCGATTTCGGAACGGCGATATTTGTAGCAAATCACTTCTAGGCACGTGGATCTTTCGGTCTTCCTTGCTAAAGCTTACCTCCCCTTGTCGAGGACTTTGACTGAGTGACGCGAGGATTCCGTTAGCTACACACCGAGCAAGGTTAGAAGCGCTCGGAGAACTTCATTGAGGCTTTGGCATCTTTGAACACTGAAGAACAACTCCGGAAAGATATCCATGATTTCTGTGTCAGTGTCTACTACTGTTTCAAAATCTTTTCGGGAATGCGTTTCGGCACTTGATTTCCCAGATCTTCTTAGCTGAATCTTGAGTATAAATATTGAGCTATTCCCCCTCCAAAGAGGACTTTTATCACCAACCAAGAAAAACAACAAGCACAGCCTTCTTTACTAAGTCTTCTAAACTCCTTTACCGAGCTTCCAAGCTTTACATCAAAATGCAGGCCTCTCAGTTCCTCGGCTTCCTCGCCCTCTTCGTGGCTTCTGTTTCCGCCCTTGCTCCTCCTGCCGTTGTCAAGACAGAGGCCTTGGAGAAGCGTGAGTTAGGTCCTCGCCAGGCAACCCGTATGTGTTTTCCCTTACCTCAGACTTTGTGTTCGATTCTTTACTAAAGCTTTCCAGCCCCTAACTCCCCCAAGCTCTTTGAGGAGGAGGAGGAGGCGGAGTAAACATCGCCGACAAATCGAACTGCCACACAGATACACCGAAATTCGAGCCTGCCGACAATATCCATTACGGCTCTGCTATCCAATATGGTGTGAGCACTGTGAGGATAACATATAGGGGACGAGAGACACAGGAGGCATTTTCCTTTTTACTCTGAGCTCATTACACTCCTTTAGAATATTGCCTTTTTATTCTCTCTTTTAGTACAGCTAAATAACAAATAAAACCTATTGATATCAATTCTTAAAAGAAATAATTTAATAGTAAATTAAAAATTATACTGAGGTGTTAGGGTTAGGTTTATTAATTACTATAGGTAAGATTAAGTCCCTACTATCGCATATATAATACTATTAGATTGGCGGCTAGGAATAGGCTCTACTTCTCTTATTATAATATTATTCTTATATCTAAAAGAGGGGTTTTACCCCTCTTTTACAGACTGATTAAAGAATTAAGTCGACAATTAATAATATCATAACATTCTAGTCTATACTTAGATATATTCACCCTATCGTATTTATATATATCTAACAATTAAGAGTCTTATCTGCTTATAAGCTATCTATATAATACCGACGATACATAATGTTAAACGATAACCCCTTATTAAAGAAGGTACTATTATAGACCTTTAAAGATTAGGGACGATAGGATAAAGAATTCCAGACGAAAGCCATAAGTCTCTACCTATAGGAGTTTATCGATCTAAAGAGTAATAAAACCCTTATAGAAAGGGTTAAGATAGGGTTAATATTAACTATTTAAGCTGTATGTCTAGTTACTTTTCTAAGGACTATATATAGTATAAAGAAAAGGGAATAACTATAGCTATAAGAGAGATATAAGGAAAAAAAAGGAAAGGAAATAAGGCTAATAAGCTGAAGGGTAGGGAAGATAAGCTAGCTATAGGGTAAAGAAAAATAAGGAAAATAAGGTAAGAAAAATAAGGTAAAAAAGTAAGGTAAAGAAATAAAATAATAAAATTAAATAAGGAAGGTAAAAGGGGTTATAGAGGGTAGATAGCTACTATAGGTAATAGCTATAGGGGGAAAATAGGGCTATAGGAGGCCCTAGGGGTCCCTTCTAAAGGGGTTCCAGAGGGAATTAGCTATCCCTCTAGAGGCTTCCCTATTAATAGAGGCTATTAAGATAGCCTAAGTCTTTATAAAAGCGAGACCGATAGAGGAATTAAGCTGTGCCGCTGCTATAGGCCCTATAAGGTCTTATAACTTACAGTAGGCTTTAGTAGTCTCTAGCTCTATAAGGGCCCCTAAAGAGATAATAATAGGCTAAAAAAAGGCCCCTAAGGTCTTATATTTCTGGCATTTTTCCTCTATAGGGTTGGGATAGGGTTAGTATTAACTATCTAAGCTATCTTTGCCCTGGTGTTTTACTCTAACTAAGATATAGCTAATAAGAAGGAGTAGAGATTTTTCTAAAAGAAGGTAGTAAGGAAATAGAGATATAGCTAGAGAGTTAGAAAAGAGAGATATAGCTAGAGAGATAAGAAAAGAGAGATATAGCTAGAGAGCTAGGAAAGAGAGAGATATAGCTTAAAAGCTAGGGAAAGAGAGATATAGCTAGAGAGATAAGAAAAGAGAGATAAAGCCAGAATGGCTAAAAGAGGGATATAGCCAGAAAGGCTAAAAAGAGAGATATATAGCTATAAAGAGGTCTAAGGAGACCTTCTGAGATTCCAGATCGACCTAGGTAGGCCTCTAGGGGTCTCTTTAGCTATAGAAG
>JABFFF010000222.1:0-71940 GCA_013623665.1 Fusarium sublunatum | reverse complement strand
ACCCTAGACCATTCAATTCCAATTCGAGGGCCCTTGCTTGTCATCACCCCTCCCCCGCCCCCGCCATCCCACCTGAGGCTTCGAATTTTGACTGCCAAAGGCGTTATCGCAGCTCTTGTGACTCACAAGCACGCAGCATTTATCTCGACCAAAACTCTTGCTAGCCCATACGTGTCCATCTCTCAAGTGGTCGTGTCCCCAGAATCGCCTATCATGGCCTCCAAATCCCCTGTGCTCCCCGAAGAGGGCAAGCGCAACATCCTCATCACCAGCGCGCTTCCGTACGTCAACAACATCCCCCACCTGGGTAACATTATCGGCAGTGTCCTCTCTGCCGACGTCTTTTCTCGATACTGCAGAGCCCGAGGCCACAACACCATCTACATCTGCGGCTCCGACGAGTACGGTACCGCTACCGAGACCAAGGCCCTTGAGGAAGGCCTCTCGCCCGCCGACCTCTGCGCCAAGTACCACGCCCTTCACAAGGGAGTCTATGACTGGTTCCGAATCGACTTTGACATCTTCGGCCGAACGCCCACCGACCAACAGACGCAGATTGTGCAGCAGATATTCAAGGAGCTCTGGAAGAACGGTTACATTGAGGAGCGCGAAACTACCCAGCCCTTTTGCACAGACCCTGCTCACGGCAAGTTCCTCGCGGACCGTTTCGTAGAGGGAGAATGCAGCATCTGCCACGACCTTGGTGCTCGTGGAGATCAATGCGATGCCTGCGGTAGTCTTCTCGACCCTTTTGAGCCCGAACGCGAACCCAGCGCCTCCGAGGACGATCACGTCGAGGCCAAGGCCACTGGTTTCCTTATCAACCCTCGCTGCAAGGTCGACGGTACCGCTCCCGAGAAGCGAAAGACCAAGCATCTTTTCCTCCGCCTCGACGAAATCAAGGACCTGCTTGTTCCTTGGTTCCACCAGAGCAGCAAGGAGGGAGATTGGAGTGCCAACTGTACCTCAATTACGCAGTCATGGATCGACAAGGGTCTCCTCCCCCGTGGTATCACCCGAGATCTCAAGTGGGGTGTTCCCATTCCCAAAGGTCTTGAAGGCTTAAGTGATGAGGAATACGCAGAGAAGGTCTTTTATGTCTGGTTTGATGCTTGCATCGGTTACGTCTCCATCACTAAGAACTTGGTGGATGGTGACAACTTGCATGGTACGAATTGGGAGAAGTGGTGGAAGAACCCTGAGAATGTCAAGCTCTATCAGTTCATGGGCAAGGACAATGTGCCGTAAGTAAACCATCTGCCCATATACCATAAGATGGAAAGTACTAACAAATCGCTTAGATTCCACACTATCATCTTCCCCGCCTCCCAGCTTGGAACAGGAGAGAACTGGACCAAGGTTCACAAGATGTCGACGACTGAGTATCTCAACTACGAGGGTGGAAAGTTCAGCAAATCCCGCGGTGTCGGCGTGTTTGGCAACACTGCCAAGGAAACTGGCATTGATCCCGATGTCTGGCGATATTACCTTCTTTCGAGACGACCTGAAACCTCCGACTCTGAGTTCAAGTGGCAGGAATTCATTGACGCCAACAACAACGACCTCCTCAAGAACCTTGGTAACCTGAACCAGCGAATCCTTAAGTTCACACAGGCCAAGCTTGATGGTATCGTTCCAGACTACACCAAGTACACAGACGAGCGTCTCGAAGAGCACAAGAAGGAGGTTAATGAGGCTCTGGCAACTTTCATCTCCCAGTTCGACGCTATCAAGCTTCGTGCTGGACTGGCCACTGTTATGCAAATTTCTGCCCTCGGCAACAAGTTGTTGCAGGACAGCAAGCTGAACAACCAGCTTCTTGCCGATGAACCCGACCGCTGCGCCGCCGTTATTGGTCTCGGTATCAACCACCTTCAACTCCTCGCAAGTATCGTGCACCCTTACATGCCCTCGACAGGAGAGGCTATTCTAGAGCAGATCGGCAGCCCCGGTCTCATCTCCATCCCTGAAACCTGGACTGGCGACATCATCAAGCCTGGCCAGAAGATTGGCGAGCCCAAGCTCCTCTTCACACAGATCCCTGCGTCCAAACTAGATGAGTGGCGCGAGGCCTTTGGCGGCGAGGAGATCCGCAAGCAAAAGGCCCTCGAGGCGGAGAAGGCGGCAGCTAAGAAGGCTGCCAAGGACAAGAAGAAGGAGAAGAAGCTCGCTCTCCGACAAGCCGAGAAGGCTGGCGAGGCATCGACCGAGAAGAAGTCTGATGAGGTAGCAGCCGAGGAGAAGAAGCCTGTCGAGGCGACAGCTGTGGATCTTCTTCCCGACAACAAGCCGTCTGAGAAATAGATGAATATGGAGTTTGAAACAGAATTGGAGTTGATAAAAGAAAACTGAATTGATATGGAGTGGTGTAAATGTGGTGGCATAGAACATGATATGGCCTTGAGATGCTTACAGGCTGGTTGGAATTGTAGAGTAGATTCTCAAATCAACTTATGAGGAATGAATGGATGAGTTAAATGGTATTCTAAACTGCTGTGAGATTGCATTCATTACACATGCTTGTATTCATTTACCAATCCGCGAAGTGTCTCGTATTGTTGCAATGAGGCTCTTAAGGTTCTTGAACCTGGAGGGACGTGGTTTCATGCTGTTCTGTAAATGCTGAGTGGTATTGGTATTAAACAATATGTGATTTCCCCATGTCCACCGACTCGTTGATATCGTCTTTCATTCGCTCGAAAACTCCCTTTTAGCCTGTTGAGAGGCACATGGCCTGTTGAAAGGCGTAGCTTTCTCCTGCCGACTCGGTACTGAGTGCACACTGGTTGATGAATTGATCTACCTGCGCAATCTCATTTCGTTCGCCGGCTTTCTTAGATATTTCTTGCTCAGCCTGCGCTGGCGTATCGCCTGGTCACCCTCACGTGTTGAGTCACTTATAAGGGCACAGACAGATGTAGATGCGAAGCTTAGCTGGACCTCTTGCCCGCAGCACGCTCGCGCTCACGCTTGGCGTAGATCTCAGAAGTGAAGGGGTCCTCATATCGCAGGGCGAGCTTGTACACAATGTGAACCCAGAGGGTGAGCAGGACGCCAGCAGGCTTGCCATACCACAAAGCTGTAGCGAGGAAGCTGCAGGTAGAGCCGGTGTACATGGGAGAGCCAGTCACGTTGAAGGGGAAGCCAGTCACCATCTCGTCCATGAGAATGCCAAAGTAGTCACCGAGGAACGTGCCAGTAATGCCTAGGCGCCAGGTTGAGGAGACGACTAGGACGTTGCCCACGATAAACAGAGTGACAGCGGCGGCCTGGTTATAGACGTCGAGGAGGGCCGGGTGCGTGGGCTGCTGGGCAATGGCATTCTTGTAGACAAAGTCGCGAGCCATGCCAAGAGAGAAGATAGTGGCCGCGAGGGCATAGCACGCAGATTTTGAGTTACCGCCAAAGAGCTTGGTCAGAAGCTTGTTGTGGTATTCTTTGTAGCGGGCCGAGTGTTAGTCATGATGAGACTGTCAAGCTTGTGAGACTTTGCATACCTTGACGGGCGACGATGCTTGGGGAGAGAGGTTAGCAGTGGTGAACAATTGCATTGAAACCATGAGCAACTCACTTCCAGAAGAGCGGGTTAAAGGCAATGAAGGCTGCCGAGGCTGAAGAGGAGCAAATAAAAACCCGTGTTAGACTTGATCATGATTGACGAATGGAGGCAGAGCTCAAGGTCGGCTGCTCATGGCTAACTCACCAAACAAGCTCTGCTTGCTAAAGTCGGTGTAGTCGACAAGGTCTCTTATCGAGAGGGCCATGATGACAACAAACCAATAAACAAACAATTGAAGAGCTGATAGAGGTTGTGGTCACTGACGTAACAGGTTCACACACGAGTCACAGAGAACAGGAGAGTTAAAGAGGAGAGAGTAGAATCAAGGGTTATGTTTTCTTTTTGTTCTTGGCAGAAATGGTTGAGTTGAGCTGGAGTTGAGAGAATGAAAGAAAACTGAGTTGAAAAAGGAAGCTGGAGAGAGGAGAGATTCAACAGGTGCTGCTGTCACATGGAAGAAGGTAGAATGCGGGTAGCGTCGTCATAAGCAGGGTACTCGCTCGATCAATCCATTAGTGGAGAGCTACAGAAGGGCATCACCTGGAAAGAGCCTGATCCCAGCAACCATCATCCCCACAACCTGGAAACAAGATGCTTTGCCAAGACTCCCACAGCACACAGCCAGCATTCATTGATTGATTCGCAGGATTATACGCATACTTTGTATTCTCATCTATCAATATTTGCAATAAATTGCACCAAATCATACGCTCTCTTGCTCGCGGCTGGCATCATGGCCTATCTCGCGGTTTATTCCAAAACACCATCCTTGAAACGCCCAAACAGCCCCTAACAAAAATAAATCATCATCATCCATTAATGCTCCACCATCCACACGGGAAAACAAGAAAACAAAACAAGGAGAAATCGGCGCTCACTATTGCCGTCGATTCCTCGTCTTCTTGCCCGTCGTCTGGGTATCTTCTTCCTCTTCGTCCTGGCCCTTCTTGAGATCTTCTGTCAATCCCCATTCCTCCTTGTCGTACCAGTCCTCCCCGTCCGACATGTCTCGGTTAGGCCCTGAGTGAGCTTCTGCCTTGGACCAGTGAAGCACACTCTTGCGCATTTGCTCGGCTTTGAGAAGCCCCAGGAACAACCTCCTTGCCCCCCGACAAACCTCTTCTTGCTTCTGCACGTAAAGAGCAAGTAGTCGTCGAATATCTTCGGCTTCTTGCTCTGGCAGACCAATATCTCGATCTGGTCGCGCCCCTGCTGGTGCAATAAACATGGGGTGTATGAAGTCATCCTCCTGCCCTTCGATAGCCAGGGAAGCCTCTGGCGCTTGTGTCTCAGCCGCCTCGTTTTGGTGACCGATATCACCAACTGTGGGTTGGACTGAGGTCTCAGCACCGTCTGTGCCATCTTTTTCTTTGTCGACATCTTGCTCCCCATCCTTATTCACCCCATTTGGCACCTCGCCCCTCGACTCTCTTGCTGGGTCGACCTGTTCAGCTGGCGCCTTGTTGTCGTCTTGTACATTGGAGATTGTCTTCTCTTTACCTTTTTCGACATCATCTCTCGTTCCCTGTTCAGCATCTTCCAAGTGGGAGCCATCGGGATCGGCAGTTCCAGCGTCCGTCATGGTAATGTCTGCATCCTCCACCGCACCCTCGTCGGCTGGTTGTGCATCCAAGGATGTGTCCGGTGCAGCGTTCCTGAGTTCGACACCATTCTCCTGTGGTCGAACGTTGCCATTGGTAATCGCAGGGAGCGAGGAGACCACTTGGGAAAGGTCCAGCAGCTGACGAGCAGTATGGTTATCTTTGTATAACTCGACATCTGCAGGTCTGACCATCATCTCGCATGGAATCCATGTATAGTCGCCGCACAGCGCTGTGAGAAGATGTCTAACTTGCCACAAGGAGCGGTTTTCCTTGCGCATAATGTCGCAGCTCTGATCGACGAGCCTAGTGAGAGTCCTGGACGTGAAGGGCTTCGAGAGGGTTGGGTGTGTCGGCAAATCGGTCGAGGAGGTAAGTGGTGCGAGTATATCTGCTCACGTTAGCCCTGCCATTGCAACGTCCGATTGTTGACATACTCTCTATTTGAATGTTGGCGTAAGGATTCAACTCGGCTGCTGAGGCCTCGGCCTCCTGAATGCGCTCCTCATCCTCGTCGTCGCTGTCTATCTCGTATCCTTCCTCGTCGACTAGTGGAGGATTGCGATGGAGAATCGGTCGTCGAAGGCCGCCGTACTCGACATACTGTTGAGGTCAGAAGCTGGACTGACAAAGGTTTCGCGACGACACACACCTCTCTGTATGAGCTCGGGCCATTATTAGGAACCAATTGTCCTTGACGGGAAAATCGAGCTCTCTTTTTAAGCTTGTGTCCGCGATTGCTATAGCTTTCAATCTCCGAATCCGAGTCAGACTCTGTCGGGCGGGCATGGTCAGCTGTCAATCCCCCGAGTGCGACGAGCGCAAGACATTTGCTCACCATATGCTTTTCGCTTAAAAGCCTTTTTCATGCCCGCTATTGTCTCGGCGAAGAGAATCTGCTGCGACGCCATGCCGGGCAAGGATTGGATTGAACGATCGGATCGCAGGAGGTTGTTGTGGGCGAAGCGACGAGAGAGCGCCAGGCGCTTTTCGTGGGATGGAGAAGAAGATGGAGGTGTCCGATGTTTGTTGAAGGCCTTATAGAGCGAGATGACTCGTAATTGTGAAGGAAAAGTCGTGTACGCGTCGAAACTTGGCCAAAAGCAATTTTGGATCGATTGTGCTGGGACGACGAGGAGAAGCTGGGAGCGAGAAGCGAGGCTGCCCGCCTTCCGTAGCCCATGACCACATTTCCGCGTGTAGTCTTTTCTGATTGGCTGCATGACGGATGATAAAATTACCGATGCCGGATTTAAAGCACCTGCTTGCGATAAGAGATAAGGTACGTACCTCATGCATGAGACTGGTTTCATTGATCCGTGCCGTTTTTGTCCTGTACTTTACGACTTTACGACCCCTTACAATTACTACTCACAAAATATCGATGCCCTGATGGAAATTGTTTTTGTTTAATTCACGATCTCTGTCATTCTCCTCAGCTGGGAGTAGACCAATGTTTGATTTAATCGACGCGCGAACATGGTTATGAAGATGACCTCAGCTTTATTCAAACCTTATGCTGCATTATGCAAGTGTATAATGTATCAAATTTAAATAAAATTTTATGTACTTCGAAAATATATAATGCAAAAGCAGATCGTTACACTCATTGTCAACCTCTTCTTATCTGTCATCACATCTACGAGACGGTAACCGTCACGTTACCCTGGAAGCTTTCGCTCGAGTTGCCTACAAAGACAGTAAAGTCACCAGGCTCAACGACATACTTCATCTTGCGATTCCACAGACCCCAATCCGCAACCTTGAGGTCAATCTTGACCGTCTTGGTCTTTCCAGCCTTGACAGCGACCTTCTTGAAGCCCTTGAGCTGGTATCGTGGCACATCGACAGAGGCAAGCATGTCCTTGACATACAGCTGGACAACCTCGGAGCCGTCACGCTTGGACTTGTTGCTGACGTCGACGGAAACGGTGACTGTGTCGGATGCTGTCACGTTCTTCTTGGAGACGGAGATCTTGGAGAAGTCGAACTTGCTGTAGGACAGACCGTAGCCGAAGGTGTAGAGGGCGGTGGGATCTTCGAGGACATAGTTGTTGCCAAAGACGAGAGTGCCGTTCTCGTAAACCTTGCCGGGGTTGGGGTATGTGCGCGCAGAGTTGAGGTGGTCGTAGTAGATGGGTGTGGTTCCAACGTCGTAGGGGAAGCTCACAGAAAGCTTACCGGAGGGGTTGACGTTACCGTACAGAATGTCAGCGAGAGCATGGCCACCCTCCTGGGACTGGTAGAACTGCTGGACCAGGGCAGCAGCCTCCTCGGAGATCCAAGGTTCAGTGATGGGCTTGCCAGAGCTGTAGACGACGATGGTGGGCTTTCCAGTGTCGATGATGGCCTTGACGAGCTTGGGCATGGCACCGACGAGGTTCAGATTGCTGACGTCGATGTGCTCACCAGTCGTGGCGTTGAGGCCAGCCCAGAGCTCATTCTGGTCTCGACTCCAGGTTCCAACGACGACGACGGCAACATCAGCGGCCTCGGCAGCGGCAACAGCCTCCTCGAAGCCTGACTCGTCAGTGGACCAGCGCTCGCAGCCTTGGGCGTAGGTGACTTTGCCCTCGCTCGCGGCTTTAATGCCATCGAGGGGAGTGACACCGCGAGTCTGGGCAGTGTGGATGACATAGTCACCGTACTAGTCTCATGTCAACACGAAGTTCAGTCTAAGCAACATTGGGGTTTAACTCACGTTGACATATCCATGGGCCATGGGACCGATAACGGCCACGTTGGCGTCTTTCTTCAGAGGAAGAGTGTTTTCGTGGTTCTCGAGGAGGACGATACTCTCGGTGTCAAGCTGGCGGGCAACCTTCTTGTGGGCTTTTGTGTTGACGTAGTCCCAGATCTTGTTGTCAGGAACACCGGCGAAGGGCTTCTCAAAGAGACCCAAGGCGAACTTGGCGCGGAGCACGCGAGACACGGCGGTGTCGACGACCTTTTCGTCCAGCTTGCCGGCCTTGACGAGCTCAGGGATGATCTCAAAACTCCAGTAGCCACCGCCCATCTCGACATCGTTACCTGCGGGGAGAGCCTGTAACTGGTCAATATGTATTCTGTACGTGGTATGTTAAAAGACCCACCTCAAGAGTGATGCACTCGTCGTCCTCAAGCGGGCAAACAAAGAACTCCCTGGCGAGACGAGCAGTGCCGCCGGCGTCGGAGATGACATAGTATTCGTAACCCCATTCATCTCGAAGGATGTCAGTGAGGAGGTGGGAGTCGGAAACAACAGGGATGCCGTCGTAGGAGTTGTAGGAAGACATGATGGATGTGGCACCGGCGTCGATAATGGCTCGCTTGAAAGGAGGGAGGTAGAGAGACCGCAGCTCTCGCTCACCACCGTGAACAGGGGCGGTGTTGATACCTTGCTCAGGAGTAGCAAAGGCAGCCTGCAACAGTTAGTCAAGCTGAAACATTATATGTTGTGAATGCCACTTACATAGTGCTTGACCATGGCTGACACGCCACGAGCTTGAAGACCCTTAACGTAGCTGTAACCCATCTCTCCAGCCCTACAGACGTCAGTATAGCCACTTGTCAAATCTGGTGTACACATACAGGTAGGGGTCCTCGGCAAAGCATTCCTCTACTCGACCGAATCGCAACTCGCGAGCGAGGTCGACTTGCGGGGCAAAGACTTGGTTGATACCCAGAGCCAGAGCCTCTACGGCAATGACATCGGCCATCTTCTCGACGAGTTCTGGGTTGAAGGAGCATCCCATGCCGATGGGTGAGTTGAAGATGGTGCCATTGAGAGTCAAGACTCCGTGGAGGCCTTCGCTTTGGACAAAGGCAGGGATACCTGCAGTGCGTTAGGAGGCTGACATGAGAGCTAATTGGTATCGTAACCTACCTAACTTGGTCTCCTCGGCCAGGTAATCTTGTCCCAGCTTAGCAGCCTTCTTGATCATCTCCATCTCGGCGTATAAGCCGGTCCAGATGGAGTTGGCACGATATTCAAAGTTCCACTCCAAGCCTGTCTTGTTGACTCTGCCATCAGTGATGTTGATGTAGTTTGTCATGTCGCCTTGGATCAATTGGGCCGTCTTTTCTTGGATCGTCATGCGCTTGAGGAGATCCGAGATTCTGTCGTCGATAGGGGCCTTTGCGTCCTTGTACAATGGCTTGTCTTTGGCAGCCTGGCCGGCTGTGGCCAAAGCTGCCGCACAGAGATAGCTAGAGAGCTTCATTGCGAGAGCTTGAAGGTGAAGAAGCTATCTAGAGATCTAGGCTGTGTAACAGAAACAATGTGGGATCGACATGAATTTATGGTTAATGCGACGCAGCTGGCCTTTGCACAATTAACCGTGCAGCCTAGAAACGCCCCTCTCAGAGAGCATCATGAAGTGATGCTATGAATGCAGCATCATGTACCTAGCATAGAAGAGAAACCCTGCAAGTTCAATTGCGGGTTCAATGGCCTTTGAGGATATTAAGGCCGAGGACACATCATGACATCCATTCGGGTGTGTGCTCTAGACCCTGGAGAAATGCGGGGATGACACCAATTGGTGGAAGAGGAGGATATCCAAGGACGGCAGCATGATCCGAGATGGGCAAGAAGAGATGAATGACTATGAATGAAACGCTAGGATTCGTGGATTCTTTACAAGAGATATGAGGGTTTGCGGCCAAGCAAGGGGCACGGGTTCCTTTGGGGGGTGTTGAACCGCAAGACTGGGTCTTGGTAGTTCCAGTAGAAGAAACGGCAGCTGTGGAAAGACGAGCCGAAGATCCTAGCACAAATGCAAAGGAAATGAACTGACCAAAGAGAATCTGGAGAGTTATTTACATAGAGCAGCAGATCATGTGTGAGTTGGGTTAATACCTAGTCTAGTCTAGATACAGGTCGGTGTAAGTCGAGTCGAGACGGCAGAGTCCCATTGTGGCTGGCGGCAGAACAGCCGACCCGTTATGGGGTTATATAGTGGAGTTACAGGGGGGTTGAACCCCGCGCAGGTGCCCGCCTTGGCTGCAATTAGCCGGCCGTGTCCCTAGCATCCACTGTGGATTTAACCGCTAGAGACTTACACCAGGGACTCTCACAGCATCATGCGTAACTCGGACGAATGATGCCACGAGGTCGTGTTACAGACAAGTCATGATGAGATGGTGGGGTCAAGAGGGGAAAGAGATGAGACTGGTCCAATAATTGGCTGGCGTTGCTGCACCGGTTGAATTGCTATCGTGGGATGGCATCCAGCTCCGAAGCATGAGGTTCCATGATGAGGTGGAGAGTGAGGCCATTCTGTGCTACCACGAGCTCTCGTTCAAAGGTACTCTTCTTCCGTCGAGCTCGGTCTGTTTCAATTCATCACCAACAGGCCCATTGAGCCATCAAACAAGTCCTCTTCCTCTTATCGTCTGCCAAACACCAAAAATGCATCTTCGCGATGGCATGTGGCTACCAGCCCAAAACTTCCGCACCGAGTATGCCGAAGATGTCTATGAAACCACACCCAGCGAGGACCAGCAGGCATTGAATCTGCTATGTCCGACAAAACACATTCACTCTCGCGGCGACACGCTCAACCAGCCGACGTTGAGCCTCGACATCAAGGCTGAGATGGACGGCGTCATCTCTATCGAGAGCACACACTGGGAGGGAGCCTTAAACAAGGGCCCTCACTTTGACCTCTTCCCCGATGGTCGTCCAAAGGTCGAGGGCAAGATCCTCACGAGTGACAAGGGTACGACACTCCAATCTGGCGCCCTATCTGCAACTGTTCATCCCGATCAGCACAACTTTGACATCAAGTTCCACAGCTCTGATGGCTCAAAGCACCTCACCAACCTCGGAAACCGCAGCACCGGCTTCGCATACTCTCCTGCGCCAAGCACGCCTATGCAGACTGGCGATATGCGCGACTTCAAGCATTACATGTTTATGCAGACGACCCTCTCAGTTGGCGAGTCGGTCCACGGTCTGGGCGAGCGTTTCGGTGCTTGGAACAAAGTTGGACAGAACGTGGTTCTGTGGAACGCAGATGGTGGTACTTCAAGTGATCAGGCGTACAAGAACGTTTCTTTTTGGATGAGCAACCGAGGCTACGGCGTCTTTATCGATAACCCCGGCAAAGTCGATCTCGAGATTGGTAGTGAGCGATGCTGTCGTGTGCAAACCACCATCGAAGGCCAGCGTCTCAAGATGTACATCATCTACGGAAACGGCCCCAAGGATGTTCTCAAGAAGTACACAATCCTCACTGGAAAAGCCAACAAGGTCCCCAGCTGGAGCTTTGGCCTCTGGCTGACTACCAGCTTTACTACAAACTATGACGAGAAGACTGTCAACTCATTCCTCGAGGGGATGAAGTCCCGCGGCTCACCCGTCGACGTCTTTCACTATGATTGCTTCTGGATGAAAGGCTTCAAATGGACCGACTTTGTCTTTGATTCAGAACGCTTCCCCGACCCCAAGGGTCAGATCTCACGTCTCAAAGAGAATGGCCTCTGCAAGAAGGTCTGCGTCTGGATTAACCCTTACATCGCCCAAGCTGGCGCAGCCTTCAAGCATGCCGCTGAACGTGGTTATCTCCTCAAGCGCAAGAACGGTGACATCTGGCAGTGGGATCTGTGGCAGGCCGGCATGGGTCTCTTGGACGTGACAAACCCTGAGGCGTGCGCTTGGTACGTCGAGTGTCTCAATGGGCTCTTCGACAAGGGTGTTGATGCCCTCAAGACCGACTTTGGCGAGCGAATTCCTACTCTTGATGTCCAGTGGCACGACCCCAATGTCGATCCTCACAAGATGCATAATTACTATGCCTTTATTTACAATAAGCTCGTTTACGAGGCTCTCCAGAAGCGCTACGGCGATAATGAGGCGGTTCTATACGCCCGAGCTGCCTGTGCCGGCACCCAGCGATTCCCTCTCGTATGGGGCGGCGACTGCGAGTCAACCCCTGAAGCCCTAGCCGAGTCCGTTCGTGGCGGCCTCTCCATGGGCTTGAGCGGCTTTACCTTCTGGAGCTGCGACATTGGCGGCTTCGAGGGTTATCCTCCACCATGGATCTACAAGCGATGGGTTGCTATGGGTCTCTTGTGCAGTCACAGCCGTCTGCACGGTAGCAACTCGTACCGCGTGCCCTGGACTGTTGACAACGACGATACCACTGAGGAGGGCTGCTCCAGGACACTCGCCAAGTGGACGGCGCTCAAGACGCGATTGATGCCGTACATCTTTTCTCAGGCTATTGAGTCTATTGAGGGCGGTATTCCTATGTCTCTCCGAGCTGTTGCTCTTGAATTCCCAGAGGACCCTACCTCATGGTTCCTCGACCGTCAGTTCATGGTTGGTTCTCAACTCCTAGCTGCTCCCATCTACGAAGAGTCAGGCGAAGTCGAGTTCTATCTGCCCAAGGGTAAGTGGACATCCTTCTTTATCAACGAGGTTAAATCGGGCCCCGGCTGGTTTAAGGAGAAGCACGCTTTTGGCACATTGCCACTTTACGTCCGCGAGAACACGATTCTCGTCCTCGGTAGCCGCAAGGAGGTTGGTGCTGCCTATGACTTTGCCAGCGATGTCGAGGTAGCTTTGTATCAGGCGTCCCCTGGTGCTAAGGCAACTGTGGTTGACGGCGAAGGCAAGACTGTTGCGGAACTCACTGTTGGAGAGGATGGAAAGCTGCAGGGCACTGATAAGCTCAAGGGTGATGTCAAGGTTGCGGACAAGGGGCGTGACTTGGAGGGAGACGCTCCTGTGTCGATTGAGTCTTTGTAGATAGGGTTATATGTTTGGTATTATGACGTTTGATGACTAGATAGAATACTTGAAATAGTTAATATGGTTCATGTTCTCTCATTGCAGCGTTCTAAGTGCAATCCTTGGCTCCTTGACTCGGTTGTTCTATCAGTCAAAATAGAGGTAAGTGGCCCAATTTTTGGAAATCAGGCTCAGCTACTTCAAGCTCCGCAAAACACTCTGCCAGCTCTCATTTTCTCGCGATATGCTTCAAGGTTAGCTAGGTAGTATGAGATCACCCCACAAGCCTTGTAACGTTGATATTGAGGTCGGCCCCACTAGCGGATCAAACGGCCCTTGTCCCCACTACCCGAGATCCACTCGGTTGGGGGTTTGGGGGTTACCTAAAGGGGCAAGTTTGGCGGCATGGGAGGTCTGTGATTGGCCAATCGCTGTCGTCTCTTGCGCCAGTTCGTGAAGTGGGCAATTGTGTACTTGGAACTCATGATTAAGGCCTGGTCTTGATAATAATTTAATGTTCCCGGTACTATAGTTGAGAATATTCTATTGACTTCTAAGATTCAACAGGAGGATCAGATTGTGCAAACCTCATGAGCCGCGGTGTCAGCGTAGAAGGATACTATACCAGACTCAAGCGAGCAGCTACAAGTATTCATCTCTAGTCAGTTATAAACACGACGAAGTCTTCTAGAACGTTTAAAGATCAACAAAAAGCCTGCATAGACACCTGAGATCGGGTTTCAATATGTACGTGCAAGCCATGTGCTGCAAGATCCGGCACTGCACCTTCAGCGTAGCATTACCAGGAGACACCATGGATGAGGAAGATAGGGTTGGTTATCTTAGAAACCCATGACAGAACTGCACCTTGCTTAAGATCAGATTTTAATTAAGAGCCAATAGCAATTCCAGCTTTAGAGCTGCGAACATGGTCTCTCTATTTCAGACTTACACCTCCTGTTTAAGAATTTCGACTAATACAGAAGCAATATCAATTGGACATATATAAGATTTATCAGCGGTTATAGTATGAAAGATAACCATATTGGTCGAATGTTCATGATCTGGTATAGAAGTTCGCGTTATGCGACAGGTATGGAGCTGCTTGTGGCAGGGGCGTGTTTTCTTGAGCCGAACTCTGGAACCAGACCATAGCTAGAGGCAAATGCATTATAGGCTACTGACAGATCATACTAAACTACCTACAAGACGAATTCCTTCAAACTCAATCTGATGATGAGCTGAAGTCGGGCGACCCGAAGTTCGGACCATAGTAACCCGACGGGTGCTGTGATTGGTCCGCCTGTACTTAGACGAACGACGATCAACAGATCGAGGATCAAAGGTACCTTTGGCAATGCAATTGTAAACGACTTTTGCATTCGAATTTAGCCGGGAAACTCAAATCATGTGCCAAGATCCTTGTATATCAGATGTGGCTAACGAGACGACACAAGACATCTCTCAATGACTTGTCAGACCATTCTCGAGGTTCGGCTTATCCAGATTCTAGCCTCTTTTCATGGCCCTGGCACGGCAATAACATCCCTTGCCAAGCATGGGCTGGTTCCTGTCAAAGTCTCCCCTGGGTTTCTATAGGCTGGATATTTTATATCAATTTTATCCGGCGACGGTGACTGACAAGCCGCTGACGCCTGGCGCAAGTTTTTCTCCGAGCGCTCGGGGCCGACCATGAGTCGTTCCAGGGGGCCATGTAAGTCGACGGTCATCGCGATTTCGGAAGGCATACGATGAAATGTCATGTCAAATGCGTCGATCAATGCCAATACCTATAAGGAGAGCCATGTCGCTTGTAGAGATGTCGTAGAAACGGGCCGTTGGAGAGCTTGGCTCGTCATGTGGAGTCTAGATAGACGTTGGATTTGCGTGACCCCCTGGGTGTTCATTCTCCGGTAGCATGATGTTACGGAGATGTCCACCTGGGGCCCCCTGGGCAAGTAGACCTAGGTAACCGACGTGGGTCTACGGAATCAACGCCGGGTCGGACTAGCCAGCGTCCAGTGTTTGAGAGACGTACCTGGGCGCCCTTGATGATAGAGGTACGTCTGGGGAGACGATCATACAAATAGGCTCGAGGTCCACCGTATGCTGGAGCTGGCTCTTATCCACAGTTCTCCATTGCTCAACTACTCGATATACTCAATCACTTAACTGTTGCTCAACTCTACGGAGTAGGACCCTCATCATGGGAAAAGCCTACAATATTGGCCTGGCCTGCTTTGCAGCCATTGGGTTCGTGGCATGAATTCTCAAACTTCAAAATGGATGTACTAACAGTTTTGTTTCCTTTTTAGCTCATTTCTCTTTGGTTATGACTCTGGTGTCATGACTGATGTTATCGCCTCCAAGCACTTCCAGGACTTCTTCAATACGACCGCCGCATCCTCCATCGTGGGCGCCATCAACTCAACATTTAGCGGAGGGGCAGTGTTTGGAGCGCTCTACGGTGGTGTGATAATGGACAAATTCGGTCGAAGAAAGACAATTGGAATCGGTGCCGCTATTTGCACAGTTGGTGGTATTCTCCAGGCTGCTGCTTATCAGTAAGTATACTTGATGGCACATAGCATGCTACGATGACTAATGGGTGCTCCAGTTTGGCAATGATGTTAATTGGACGTATTATTGCTGGTTTCGCAGTTGGTTTACTCTCAATGAGTGGTAAGTTCTGTTGCTTTGCTTGGTGGTCTTCGGCTTACACGCACACTTAGTTCCCGTATACCAGTCAGAGTGCGCAAACCCCAAGATTCGAGGTCTCATTGTTGGCTTAGCCCAGCAGATGATCGGAGTTGGATTTATTGTTTCGACATGGGTTGGCTACGGTAGCCATCATATGCCCGATACCTCATCGTTCCAATGGCGATTTCCTCTGGCGTTCCAGGCATTTCCTTCAGCCCTCCTATGCCTGGGTATGATGTGGCTACCAGAGACTCCTAGACATCTTATTGCAACCGACAAGTTCGACGAGGCTATGGTCATTCTTCGAAAGCTACACTATGACGGTTCGAACGATGAATGGGTCAAGTCCGAGTTCAACGAAATCAAGGCGACAATAGAGGCTGAGAAGGCTGCTACCGCTCCAGGATGGATGATTATGTTCAAGGTGCCTCAATGGCGAAAGCGACTGGCTCTTGGAACTTTGGTTCAAGTCTTTACACAGTTTACCGGTATGAGCCCCTTCAAACCCTACCACGTCAACGAGACATGCTAACGTCTACCTAATAGGAATCAATGTAATTGGTAAGTTTTTAAGACCAATTTACTAGAAGTTTTGCTTTTTGTTCTTTCATAAAGCCCCTCCCTAACCTCAATATCTTAATGCTCGTTGTCCACCATGCAAATATCAACACTACGCAACAACGCAACGTTCTGAAGCTCTGAAACCTCGCTAACACCCTCCTGGGATACTACCAAACGATTATGTACGAAAAACTAGGCATAGAAGGCAAGACGAATCTCCTGGTGGCCGGTATATACAACTGTTGTGGCCCTATTGCGAGTAAGTCGAAACACCATTTCCCACCCAAGGAAGCAATTTTTAGCGAACAGACTAACCCTACTTAGACCTATTCTTCATCACCTTCATTGCTGATCGAATTGGCCGAAAGAGGCCCCTTATCTATGGAATCATTGCTATTACCGTCGCATTAATCTGCGAATCTGCCATCAACAGCCAGAACATCGACGGTACCAAGCGTGGCCTCAGCATTGCCGGAGTTGCCTTCCTCTTTTGCGTTACAATCATATTTTCTCTGTCCTTTGGTCCTGTCAGCTGGACCTATATGGCTGAGATCATGCCCTATCAGATCCGTGGTAAGGGTTGTGCCTTTGCTACCGGCATTGGTAATTGGCTCGTTGCGACCTTTTGGAACCAGGTCAGCCCAATTGCTCTTGACGAGCTAGGTTGGAAGTTTTACTTCCTTTTTGTTGGTATGTGAATTCCTTGCCTTCTATTAGGGGTTAATTGACTAACACGGAGCAGCTTTCAACCTCGTTGTCACCCTCCCCGTCCTGATCTTTTTCTTCCGCGAGACCAAGGGCTTATCCCTTGAAGAGATTGATCTTATGTTTGGCGACCGTGCTCTAGGAAACCTACCTGAGGATATTGAGAAGGACGGTGGTGTTATTGCCGTGACTAACACGCACGACGAGAAGCCCAACAGGGAGCTCTAGGAACTGGCATTAAACTACGAAGCCTAATAACGATTTATGGAACAACACAAACAAGAACATAGATATTTAGAAGGACAGAACTATGAGATAGCTAGCATGAGTGCATAGCTTAATATGATAGAAACAATATTGTTACTATGCTGCAGCACTGGGGATACGATTTGAAACTGGCTTTAGCTATTTCTTTATTGTCTAAGGTTAGGATTCTAGTTTATTATAACCATAGCTAAAGCTAGGCTTAAGTCTTATAGTAACATTGCCTAATCTTCTCATAGATTGAGCCAAAGCCTACACATACTTCGGTACTTTATGATTAGGTTACGGCCTAGGACGGGCCGTTCCGAGTGTGGTGGTGGTGTCGTGGCTGATGTCCCTTCCTTCCCAAACAACGAGCGAGAAATTGACCATAGAGCTCCTTCCTTCTTTGAACTCCTTCCTAATTACTAGGTAAGAAAGTCTTTACCACCTACCTAGGTACCTTTTCCCATCACCCAGATGAAAAAGTCCATCGTCATCTTCCTTTTCCATCAAACCAACTCCCCTCTCACTTTTCATCAGCCCTTGCTTTAGCACGGCCACCTACAAGGCGATATAACAACTGTCTCATTCTTTCCATACGAATAAAGTATACAAGATCAAGTCTTCATCACGTCAACGCATGGCTGCTGTTTCCCAGCTGTCGAAGAAGCAAAGTGTCGTCAGCACAAGGCAAGCTGTACAAAATTGCACCAAGTTATCGCTCAATTTTGGACCAACACTAAAGAAGCAGACAATCAGATCACACGGAAGCCTGACATACAGCCCGCAGTGGACAAGGACCGCAATATTGTGGTCTGCTTTCAACAAATCATCATCCGGTATGGTGTAGTGGCTAACATTTCGCGCTCTCATAACCTGAGAGATCAGTACCGCGGAGCCCAGGGTTCGATTCCCTGTACCGGAGAATGCAAGCTTCATTTTTTGCATTTTCTGTCTCATGCCAGCGCAAGTGCTGGTGCTTTTTTGCTACATATCCCACCCAATATGAATTTCGGACCCCTATCCAGCCAACTTGAAAACCGGTTTGTGGACATGACAGTTCTCAGTGAACACCAAGATTTAGGATATCACTCGCAAGTCTACATCGAAGCTCGCACCGAACTCAGCTTGTACGGCTTTTGCCACCAAAAAGTGCTGACATAGGGGATGTGGTCGAGTTGGGAGAGAACAGGAGGATGGATGAGACGCCGAGAACACTAGAGATGAAGAAGTTAGACAAAACCTATAAATATAGATAATCAATATCATCTTCTAAAGGAAGAGTGATTGATATAACAGTATAAGCCCAGTAATTTTCAACAATAGAAAGCCTCTATAACATGCTCAAAGGTCAACAGTAGGCAAGGTCAATAGGACCACAAAGCTGCATAAACTCAACCAACTGAACTCTATTGCATGAAGCATAAAAGTCCTCTCTGCCGAGCTCGCGAGTGCCCCTCCTTCTTCTTCCTTCATCCAACAAAACACAAACAAGTCAAGTCGACAATCGAGATCGAGTAACCTGCCAAGCTTTCATCGCCCGCACGTCAAGCACACGAGCTTCAAGCTACATGCAAGTAACCCTGCCGGACTGTCCTTTGATCAAAAAAGCTGACCTAGATCACAGTCAACATGTTGACGATGAACCCGAACACGATGCCCTTTCGCAAGGACCTGCAGCCGGCCGACATAAGCGGCGAAGCCGTGGCCTATAGTCCTTTGCCGAAGTAACCTTCCTGCCCACGCGGAGGCCCGGTGGATTTTTAGACAAAACCTATTTGTACATTTGTAAAGAGTTTTAATTAAATTCTATGATCTTTAGATGAAGTTATAATAGTATTATGTTCCGCGGGCAGCCGTCTTGTTCCTGTTGCTGCAATCCCCCCATCTGGCAATTGTATTTGAGAAATCTCCTATTATATAGAATATTCCTGGGTCTTGTTTCCTTTACTCTGAATCATTGCCCCACTTTAGATAGAATAATTTATCCTTCTCTCAACTTCAACATTCTTTCTTCTCTTCGCATCGCGTTCTTCATTGCTGCCCAGAACACTCCCTTCTGGCAGCACAACACCGGCCCCTACATTCTGAAATCCTATCTCAACATATCTCTAGAGACTTTACTTCCAGGCCCCTGAGTTTTCTGCACCTTTTTGCATCTGCGCTGCGCTAAGAAGTCTTCTCTCATATTGCGACCCTGGAGAACCTCCGGCGCCAACGCATATCCCCCCTCACCACACCCAACAGCAACTCTCCTCCTGCATCTACCCTCTTCCTCAGGCTAGACATTCAATGTCTCAAACCTAATTCAAATATTTTTACTGATCCTCGGTACCTATTACGCGGGATTGCTCTACAGAAGTTGATGTGAGTAGCGCTTTACTTTCTAACAGGTTCCTGGTTCCTAACTCAGCACAATCTCTAGCTTCGAATCAAATCACACATCCAAAGCCTCAGTTGCCAGCCAACTTTCATTCAAGGACTTTGTTACGATACCTTCAACAATCAGGCGCCTGAACAAGAACAGGCAGTCATCACCAAGACATAGCCTATAGATTTCAAGAGCCAGGTCCCCAGCATCACCCGGTGCACACACGCCGACAATACTTTACAGTCTTCAGACCTTTTATCCGCGGGGGCCATTAAACGCAAGGAGATGGAGCCTTCTAAGGAACAGCCAGTTGCCAAGAAGCGGCGTACGGAGGGCCCTCAGAACAACAGCCTTCAGGTTTCTGACGCTGAGCTGCCTTCTCGGGGTCCTGGAAATACCGAGAAACAGATTCAAGGCAAAGAGTCTACGGACCAGAATCCCGGAACCCAAGTCGCCACTAAATTTATTGGTCTCAACCTGCCCTTCGACTTCGAAGATCACGATGACCGGGAAGACTCTGTCCGGAAGCTCCCGATGTGGTTTCGTGAGCAGATAAAAGAGGAATTTATGGTCTTGACCAGGGTCCAAGAGTATTTACTTTATCCGCCAAGCAGCCATTTTGATACCTGCGCATTTCAAATTCATTGGAAAGGCCGGAAAGTCCATCTAGAGGCACTCATGCGACAGAGGATTCTGAAGCGATTCGGGGACGGGGATGTTCTTCAACGCATCTGCAAGAGAGCGATTGGCTATACATTGATCGACCCGGATCCGGAGCAACGCGGTCCTGGAGTAGAAGATTTGAGCTTGGAGATCTCGTCAGATGATGAAGATGATGAGGATGACTTGCAGCCGCCCCCAGTCATGGATCCAGCCCTGGTTCTAGAAATTCTCCAGAAGGTCAAGGGCATGAAATCCAAGTCACTTGTTTGGAAGCCTCTCGTGGATTATCTCCAATGTGAGGATCCTCAGATTGACGAGGCAAGTCTTATTCGGGGTGTATCAAACCGCCTCATCTACCGCATTGACAGGATTCTGCCCCCCAAAGTAAACGAAAACTTCAATGGGGACCTCTTCGACGTTTGGCGTTTCATGTTCCTGGCAGCAGGCGTGGTCCCTATGCATGACGCTGTTGAAACTCGCGACTATTGCGAGTTTGAAATGCCCCTTGAAAGATTCAAGAGAGTCGAGCCAGGAGCCTCGGAAGCTGTTCACACGATTTACGAATGGTCAGAGGAGTACTGTGGGTACGATGAACCCGGTGGCCCTGAGGTAGCCGACGCTATCACAACAGTCAGCAACGCTGCATGTATTGTCAAGCAGCGAGCTCTCTACTACGAAGTCAGAGCCCTGTTGCATCAGGATGCTGAGGTCGAAGGACATTGGGTTGATGAGTGAAATGTTGGGTTGCTATTAACACGGGAGGCATCGGAATGTTTCCAGGAAACTGGAATCTCAGAGGAATGATGTGTCTTGGAACTTTACTAAGACGAGATCTGGAGCCAGACCCAAACAATACTTCTGATCATGGGAGATGAATAGTTTAGTTTAAGTCTTAGGGTAAATTGTAAAAATGAGAACAAGTTTAGGGTAACTTAAGGATATTTTTTATTTTAGGGGATAAAATTCTTTGAGTTACATCTGATTCTTCATCGCCAGTGTGACTTCCATCTTCATCGTCGTCAGGTCCCATGCTGCCAGTATGTTCGGGTATCTGGAGTTCCATGTCTCTGGAGTCTTGTGCCTCTATAGAGGCTTGCTGATTCTGAGATCGCACGTTCTGGATGTAATTGAAGATCTGATTATGAAGGGGCTGGTTTTCCGGGGTTTGCTGAGGGTTGTCCTGGGCGATTTGGGGGAATTCAAGTTGGTCGGAAGGCTCAGCACTCAGAAAATCGGCCAGTGCTGACTCTGGTGTAGGTCCAAGGTCGTCGCCGTTTGAGACCCGGTCGTTGGAGTCCAGTCCTTGAGCTGGTGGCATCTGTTGGCCGTTTCTCTCTCCAAAGCTCTGCTCTTCACCCCCGTGGCCTGATTCTGCAGCGTTCCACCGCTGTACAGTATCAAGATATGCACTGCGAATTGTTTGGTTGGGGGCTTGTGGTCGATAGTTCAGCCCGACCCGGTCAAGGATCTGAGCCAGGATGTAGTGCTGCGGTTTCTGGTAGCGTTGCTGAGCGGAAGTCAAATGGGTGGCCAGGTGGAACTTCCAGGCTCAAGCGACTGTCGTCTGAGCACGAGTCCCAGGATATGAGGTCGAGTCTTTCGTGCTCGTCGAGTTCGCCTTGGGGACCAGGCACTCTGGTATGATCGCTATCCAGCTGCTGTTCAAGCTCGTCTCAGCCGTTTCGTGGCTGCGGGCTGGGCGTCGGTGCATCTTCACCAAACGCCAGTCCTCAGTATCTAGGACTATATCCGGTAGAGGAACCCATATCTCCTCTCCTTGGGGAGTCTCGAGGATATGGCCTCGGCGATTGGGCGGACGGGTCTCTTCTCTCACGATGCGGAGCTCTGGGAAGTTTCTAGGGACCCTCCGCGGGCGCTCCTCTGGCATGGGAAGTAGGCCCTAGGCCGCGCTTCAGAGGAAGGGAGTAGGGTAAGAAAAGGGAATGTTTGGAGTGTATGCTTATGAAACTCCAAGGCTCTGGCCTAGGTGATGATTTCTTAGCGCGAAATAGAGGAAATTAAATATAAGAAAGTCACGATCCAGTAAGTAGTAGGAGCTGAAATCGTATGAGATCTCAGCAAAGACACGGGGGGATATAAATATGAAAATGATGTGCGTGGGAGGAGGGTGAAGAGTTGTGTATGCGCGAGAATCTCCAAGGCAACGGCGGGTTCTCATCCAATATTTATGCCCATCAAGGTTCTCATGTGGTCTCATATCTTTTAATCCTAACCATAAAATCAGTAATAGAAATACCAAATATTAGTTTCACTCACCCTAAATTTTTTATATTCTCTTATTTTCTATTATAATACTCTTCAGTTCTGGTCAAATGTCTTCCGGTGAGCCGCATTTCCTCACAGAAGCGTGCCATAGGAAGGATACATCTAATGCACCACTTAAGTGGCTCAGGGGTAGGCAACTTTCATCGGTTTACCTACACCAGATAGCTCCTGGCTTCTTCTCGGTCGCATCAACAAGATATAATATAAGATATACTCAAAATAAAGAACAAGATCTTAGTTCTTCCAAGCCTAGCCAAGGGCAAGGAGGGCTATTTATAATAGTCTTCAGACGGCGATTGCTTCTGGCTAGAGGTTATCCAGTTTGCCTATGGCTGGCTATGGCTCAACAAAGCAACCAATGCAAACAGCAAATGAACAGAAACACCAGATACCCCTTACGCGTCTTCTACGCCGCCTGAGACGCTTTAAACGAGCATACTCTTTCTTCTCTTCCTTATACAATTTGCGTACCCTGTTGAACTTTGCTTCGTCTCCTTTTGTGACTGGTTCGTCATTCGTGACTTGTTTCCCTGTAACTTCATCTTCCTCCTTAAACACATTTCTGATCAGGTAAAGCCCATCCTGGTAGTCCTTCTCGGCCTTACCTCCTTGGTGCAGAGTCTGGTGGTCGAGCACACCTTTGACATAAAGCTCCAGACAGCTACCGCATGTCTTCCTGACATACTTGATGTGTCTACATGTATTGCACATCTCTCGTCGCCTGTTTTCTATGCTAACGACAGTCTTGACACCCCGACCCATCCGCCATACACATGACTTGCAGCGCATCCTCCAGGTTGTTTCGGGTTCCTCCTTGGCCATGGTGATCTGCTGCGACGTGAACTTTTCTTTCGGACGGATCTGGCAGCACATGAAGCAAGGGAACATTCTGATCTTGTCACGGCCTTGGTCATTGGCATGTTTTGTCCACTTGTGTCGTAAGAAGCGGTAGCGTTTATGCAACGGAGTCCATTCGTTCGGTGTAACGATGTCGTTCAATGCGTGGCTGACTTGTGCGAGATGTAGAACATCCGCGAAGCCAAGAAATGAAGATATGTTTGCCAATATGTGTGTTGGAAGCAACTCCAGTCCTTTTCGTTCCCGTCTCGGTTTCGCGCACAGAGACAGTGCCTCATCAATCTCCTCTTTCGTGGAGTCAGCACCGATCAGCTTTCCACGACATCTCTCAGACTCTGTGCGAGACTGTCCGCAGTTGCGGCAGAAGTGATATCTCAACCTCCCATCGGCACTAGCAACCGACTGCAGATGGGGATAGACTCTGAGGGATGCGGCGCAGTCCAAGCAGTACCGCTCTGAACGTTGTATGTCGTAAAAGTTGCGCTTCTTTGCAAACCTTCTTTTCGGGAGAAGCTGCAAGCAGTTTGAACATACAAATAGTTGGATACCTCTCTCGCGAAAGTAGTTCTTGTCGCTTTTATATAAGAAGTCCTTGGCAGCTGGCCTGTCCAGAACCTTTCTTGGGTCGAAGTTTGCGTGAAAATATCGATTCGTCTTTGAGAGGTTGAGGATGTCTAGGTAGTCGAGATTCTTGGCCACTTCGAATTGGATGTCGAACGGCAGCTGTTTGAATGCGAAGAAGGAGTATTGTTGATCCATGATGGCTATCTGTCACGTCTTGGACGTTGCTGGTTGCCCATTACTTACTGGCGATGCTGATATCTGTTATGATTTCTGTTCATTTCTTGTGTTCAGTTACGTACTGTACTGTAGTCGCAGCTGATTGTTCGTGCTTTACACTTTACTCTTAAACAAAATACCACCGAAGTAGTCGATATTCGTCTACGCTTTCTCTAAAGTAAGTTCATTTTATCGGGCAGACCTGCTACTTTTATCTTTGGCAACGCGTAGGCTTTGTACGTGCGGGCTGAGTCACACTACATTGCAGGTATCACTACCTTGGCATCAAGGGCGTAGCAGCCTGGGAGCTATGACGGGCTTTTCAAGGCGTACCAATTAAATTATGATTCTCATCCGCGATTATACGCTGATATTGCTGGCAGTGGCTTAAATAGGTAAATGCTAGGACTAGGACTAGGCAGACAGCATATTGACAAGATCTACGCCCTTGGCGACAGACTGATTGATACTCACAAGATACTCACTTAGATGGCACATTTTTAACACAAAACTGATGTCAATAAGATATCTTGATCTACACTCCTTGAATGACTCACTCGGGCCTCGGGCATACTAAAGGTACCTGGCTCTGGTACACTTGTACAAGAGCCTTCCATGATCAACATCTACCAACCCTGATCAGACCATATCCTCAGGGCTTGAGTTCCATTTGTAGGCATTAAGGCTAAGCTGCACATACTCACCCAAAGAGTCATCCCAAATCCATCCATCCAGAGGGCTGGAAGTGTCAGAGTTGGTGTGATCCTCCGCCGGCGACATGGAAGGGTCCTCAGGGGAATCCTTCGAGGTGGACTTTGAGCCCGGCACTTCCTCCTTCACGTTCGCGGCGTCGAAATGGCCCCGTTCAATGAGCCTCTCGCGACAGCTTGTGCAGTGCACAAAGTCGGAGAATCTATCCTTACCGCAGGCGAGAAGTCGGCAGCGCTTCTCGCCGATCAGACGCGCGCGCATGGCCTCCTCGAGCTTTTCGCGCTCGGGGATATGACCGCCGCGGACGAGGTGACATACCGTCCAGTTTCTATCGCCGCCATTCAGAAAAGCTTGGCCCTGTTCATGGCCGAGCTTTGCCTGGCAGGCCTCGCACAGCTTTTCTATGTCGTGGAGAGGATACCATTCGCAGTGCGGACACTTGCGCTCAGGTCCGCGTGTGAAGATTTTGGGGACAGGATACTTCATACTGTCGGTGATGAACGCTGTGGTTAGTAATTTTTCCAATATCAGACAACAGGTTGCACAATATCAGCTATGTAGAAAGAGTGGATGAATGTTGAAATCAGGTAGTATTGAAGATGAAACTGGGTATATATAATCATAAATCATCATGCCGCCCCAAGTGAACAAACGCAGTACGCCCGCTGAAACTATGCATAGGTAATGAACAGCCCTCCTCTTTGGCCTGCTGAGAGCTTCTGCACAGGCGAATATCTTGGTGATTTTGCTTTTATGGCGTGAACAAAGGAACAAAGTGCTGTCGTGGCTCGTAGTCGCGAGTTGGCCAATGGCCAACCATGAGGTTGTCATTTCTCCCTTCTTCTCATGATGAAGTTGTCATAGCATTGCCTTTTCCGTATTGACATATGCAAAGGGGGCGTAGTTCGTGGGAACAGTGGTTGACCGGATCGCCTTTAGTTGGCGAGAGGCTTTGGTTCGCTTGACAAAGGCCATGATGATGACGCCCACGACCATGAGTGCTTCGACAACGAGAAGGCCGATGTAGACGATATTAAGGATTTTCTGCTCGCGGATATAGGCAAAGGTTGTCATGCTGCTTGGCAGCGCTGCGGAGCTTGGAACGAGCGGCATGGCATATTCTACTCCACGTGGTCAGTCGCAGATCATCAAAGAGAAGCTGGGTTCTCTCTCACCTTGCACCCAGTCAACCTTTTGTAAGATGGTTTCCTTTCCGTCTCTCTGCAAAGACTCGACTGATGAAAGAGTGAAAAAAGTGAGCAACAGAGCGGTGAAATCGCCTACCGGACAAAGACCACAAAAACTGGGAAGAGAGGGATTCTTTTAGTATGTTTCCTTGGCGCGAAACAAAGCGGCTATAATCTGTAGGTGTGGTTCCGTTCTTTTCAAGCTCCGTTGGATATTAATACCGACTGGGCTAGGGTTGTAAAATCAATGCGGCCCGGGGGAGGCGGCAGCCGCTTTGACCGCCATGAAGCCCGTGAGGGATCCCATTTAAATACGAGGGGGGGAACTTCGCATCGAACTTTGTAATTAATACGGCGCAAAGTATATTTGCGGCTGCAACGTTTAACGTTTTAACTTGTAGTATAAGCCAGGTGTCCTTTACTACTATGCCCTTCTCACTTTGCTAATTTCGCTTGAAATTAACAGATTGCATGTCTTCTCTCTGCTCTGCCTCTGAGTGCAAGGATCGCAAGACCCCCTGCTCGTTCGAGGCCATCGCCAACTCTGGCGTGTGACCCCCAACTCCCGTCTAAAGTGGGAGAGTGGGCTGGAAGGACAAGCTTTGCCAGATGGAGAAGTGGTAGATAAAAGGTGGCGAGTATCGAGGAAGGCTGTGTCGCGTGATGGTGGTGTAGTTATTTAAAGTTGATGACAACTGGCCACAACAGCGAATATGACGGTAATACAGCATAAACTTTCTCTGACGCCGGATTATTTCTGCAAAGATAGGTGAGACAGAATTCAGGAAACAAATTGGCAGGGTAAATGAGGTAGCATTGGAAAATCCCATTAGCACTTAATGGACAGGGGTTGATGCGATGAGATGGAGTCGTGTAAGTGGCTAGCAAAGGCGGTGATGAGTTGGCTTTGGCAATACCAGTCAGCGTCTGCAATGTGAAGAAAGAGTTGTGTGGATATGCAAAAAGGATATTAATAAATGTGCGATAAACTAGAAAGAGAAACATACCACTTTGATCGTTAAACATGATAAGGAGCAGAGAGGTTGAAATAGGTAGAACCAACTCTTGACCTTACCCACAGCGAACTTCTAGCGCCCATAGCTGGATGCCAATGCTAATGCTAGCACATCGAGGCTCCCGTCTCGTGAGTGTCACTCTTGCAGAAGCAGGAACAAAATTCAATATGCGAAAATGCCGTTCAAGACAAGATACAAGTACGCGTGTCAAGACGCGTAGACAGCATCGCGTGATGCTATTTGTATGGTGTAAGAGCGTACTTGTTGAGGGAGAAACACCTCGGGACTGATCCGCCAAGACAAAAAAAAGATAAAGGGTCTTTCACATGTCGAACATCATTCATTCATCTGGAACTTGATTTGGCCTGAGACTGTCTCATCACTTCGCCTCGTAACGACGTAGGAAATGCGTTCCTGAAGCGACAGCTTCTAGCTTGTTCTCCAACAGCGTGGACGTGCCAGTCCCAACAATCATGACTGTTAGTAGAGTACTTGCTTCTACACTCAGTGACAATGATTCATCAAGTCACTCTCCAACAGTCTCCTCGTGCGCCGCCACATTTGCACCGCCCATCCCATCATGCCACGTCGATGACGTCGCTTCTGCCCCGCCATTTCTCTGCGCCAAAGCTCAACCTCCACACAAGCTCCCCCCAAACCAAACACACGTTGCCTCGTCACGATCAATCTCGGTGTCGTCATTCCTACTGGTCATTTGCCTCTTTATAAACACCTGCCTGCCCTGATAGTGCCCTCAAACTTTCACATACAAGCTTGATACCCCTCTGAAATAAACAGCACATATATCAAACAAACACAACAACACATTCACCATGTCTGCCAACTCTACCATCCACGTCAAGAACATCTCTTCGGAGACCAGCGACAGCGAGATCAAGGACTTTTTCAGCTTCTGGTAAGGTTGCCTCTTTCTAGGCTGCTCGCAACTTCTGCTAACGCATCTCCAGCGGCAAGATTGCTGATCTCAAGGTCTCCCAAGAAGGCGAGACCAAGTCCGCTGAGGTCATCTTCGAGAAGGAGACGGCCAAGAAGACTGCACTCCTCCTCCACAACACCCAGCTCGGCCCCAACCACCTTGAGGTCACCAGCGCCGGTGCCGACGTCGACGACGATGCTTCCCACCCCACTAAGAACGCGGACCGCGACTCCGACGAGATCACCCAGGAGGAGAAGCCCCGCGCTCGCATCCTCGCCGAGTACCTCGCCCACGGCTACGTCGTAGGTGACGCCGCCATCCAGCGCGGCCTCGAGCTCGACGCCCAGCACAACGTCTCCAACCGTTTCCTCTCCACCCTCCAGGGCCTCGACGAGAAGTACCATGCCACCGACCGGGCCAAGGCCACCGACCAGAGCTACGGCATTACCCAGCGCGCCAACAGCCTCTGGCTTGGCCTCAGCTCGTACTTTGAGAAGGCCTCCAACACCCCCACCGGCAAGAAGATCGCCCAGTTCTACACTGAGGGTAGCCGCCAGGTCCAGGAGGTTCATGCCGAGGCCCGTCGCCTTGCTGACCTGAAGAAGGAGGAGCACGGTGGAAGCGCCTACAAGGCCTCTGGTCTTGAGCGGGTCTTTGGCAAGGAGAAGACTTCTGGCACCGCTGCGCCTGAGGCCGGTACTGGTACTCTCGGTACATCGGTCCCTGCTGCTCCTACGGAGAACGTTCCCAACGTGAGCGCCCCAGAGGGTGGTGAGAAGCACTAAGCTGGTCAAAATTGGTGGATTACGGGATAATGAAGGAAGAATGAGTGTTTCTTGAGCTCTTGATGAGTTAGTACTATTGCGGCTTTGTTGCAGCCTGTTTAACGAATTGTTACGACCTTTACGCATGGCGCACAATGATAATAAGATGATTTCTTAACTTCATGGGGCCTATGTCGTGACCAGAAGTCCATTGAAAGCTGTGACAATCTATGGATCCATGTAAAGATCAATATCATCTTCTAAAAGAAGAGTGATTGATATAACAGTATTGCCCCAGTAATAGCCTCTATGTGACAATCTATAATCACTAACAATCATGCCCAGGGTAGTTGAGGACCATCACTAGGTACTTGCTTAGGAGTTCACGGTTACTTGGGTAGATAATGCACATCAACATCACTTATACGAAGGTGTTCAATGCGCATACACGCAACATCACATCAGAATAACCCAGCTTAAAGATTGCTTCAATCGTTGTTTATTAATTCTATCCATACAGTAGAGTCCATCAAGTCATAACCATCGTGGGATCATTTGTTCTGCATGGCGTTAGCAATTGACTAATACCAAAGCTTATGTAGCTCGGAGGGACTGACTATTTCTCAGTCTTGGAGAACTTCTCTTTTAGCACGTCCTCGGTGATACCCTTGGGGTTCGATGAGAGGTTCTAGATCTTCGTCAGCATGTTGTCTTTGAAGCTTCTCCGAGGAGTCTTACGTCGAGCTGACCCTTGGGGTCCTTGTTGTCGGTCTTGTTAACGCCGTGACCAGAGGCAGGAGGCTCCTGCTGCTGGCGACCGCTCTGCTTTTCGGGAGGAGGAGATTGACGACCCTCAGGCATGATGGCGATTTGTGTGTATTTGGGAGTTTGTTGAGGTGGTGTTGTTGGTGTTTGGAGTGTGTGGTTGAAAGTGGAATGGTCTCAGATGTTGAAGAGGAAGAAGCAGTGGTTGAAATAAGTACGAGATGAGAGACAGCAATGATTGCAGATTGACGTCGAGGTGGGAGTGTATGCCGTCATAGGGGGATTACATCATGGGCACGAGAGAGATCGAGATGGTGTTTTTTTTGATGGAGTCGAGATGCGGGCCAATGGTGTTTTGAATTGGAAGGCTTGAAGAGGGGTTGGGCTTGGTTATTCAGGGTCTCGATACGGCCCTTTTCTTGTTATTCAGGAACATGAAGAGCTGTTGCTGTTTTTTTCTTGGTTGGTGTGAAGCTGTCAAAGAGCTTGTTGCTGATCGGGAGCTCCACTTCCTTGGATTGTGACCTTATCGCTGATGATGTTATATCCGTGAGTATTATCTGATTTTGCCATATATGACTGTACCTTATAGCTTCCATTTTACTCTTTTCTTTGTTGTTCGAGGCTCCAAGCTGGTCTCTTGTCATTCTCATCTGTGGCATGAAATGTCATGATGTATCATGACACTCACTGGTGGGGCTCAACAAGCTTCCTCAAAAGAGTAGCCCAGGCGTAAACAGACTAGGATACACCAACCTTGTTTACGATGAAACACCTTTGAGCTGATAGATATCTGCCGCAAACATGATATACGTGATCGTATTCTTCTCTCAAGTGCCATCTTCAGGGTAAGCTTGCCAAAGCAGCAGCTTCATGCCCCTCCATTGTTGAGCCAGTCGGAAGCTCCCAGGAGATCCCCTAGGGGCCTGCTTTAGCGGTCGGGTGTTAATGCTAGCGGCCGGGCCGTCGTGCCCCGCAATTGGAACGCGAGCCCGGAGGAGTTCAACTTGCCAACACGCGTCTGTCTGTCATTCAACAACCATCATTCTTTCAACCACATACAAAACCATAGACAGAAATCTCCATGACCGGCATGCCGGACCTCAACTCGGTCCCCGCTTCACCACATTCTCTCGCGGCTTCTCGCCGTCAGTCTACCAACCAGATGGCTGCTCCGCCAGATCCCGCGTCTCCATCTCTCAACATCCTCCCTTCGAACCAGAACACCGTCAATCAGTCTCATTCTCCTTCTCTCCCATCGCCAGTTTTGACCGCTTCGCAACCGCCTTCCCATGCTCCCGCAGCTGTTCCAGGTGAGCCCGGTGTTGGGCCAGGTCCTGGGCCGATAAGGCACCCTCGTCCGTTGACCGCCGCCGAGCTTCATCTTCAGCTTGAAAAGGAACAAGAGGCTGTGGTAAGTACTTAAACAACCTGTATTTGACATTGTAGTATCTGATACTCCTCCAGGTCAACCGCTTGACACGCGAGCTATCCCTTCTTCGAGCTGCACAGAATGCCTCGGTTGTTTCAAACACATCGTCTACTTCTGCTGCCAACTCAGCCCATGATGTTACCGAACAGTCTCTCCTCTCCGGATCAGGCTTCTCTATCCCCACCGCTCGACACCAACGTACTTCATCAACCACGTCTCAAACCATGGGCAACCAGCAGCTGTCATCGTCCTACGAAGCAAGGATCCATGCCCCTCGCCCCTCGCAGGCTACCCCTCTCTCACGGCAGGATAGTGCTGCCTCTCGAAGGAGCCTGACAAACTCTCCTGGACCGCAGCACAGCAGCCTGGATCCCTCAAGCTACTTCCAGCACCAACGAATCCCCCCACCTACGTCGATCCCACCGAGCTCAGTGGGCGCAACCCCGGGGAGTCTGAGCGAGCAGCTGAGCCCTGGAATGATGCCAGCAACGATGCGGTACGAAGAGACTGCATTCTACAGAAACGAACTAGAGAACGCCAAACGAGAGAACGACGCCTTGAAGCGAAAGATTCGGGAATTAGAGAGACAGGTTCGCCAGCGAAGGGCCAGCGATGCAAGCCGACCCAGGAGTGAGAGCGCAAGCACCACCACCAGTCTCAGCACCACTCCAGCCGGAGGCTTTGGCAGCAGCATTGCGCCGCCGCGAGATGGAGGCCTTGTCCGACCAGGCGGCGAGCGGGAGCGAGGCATGACGACACAGAGTATTGCTAGTGTGGCCAGTGTCGGCGTCGGTGTTCCAGAGGAGGAGCTCAAGGTCGGTGAGAGCGCTGCTAGTGCTGGGGTTGCAGCCAACACGCAATGATCTGAGATCCGAGTGTCACTACGAAGGCTCACGAACAACGTTTCTCTTTGGTGTGCGCTGTTGGCCACGAATCGGCTATGAAATGAAATCACGAATCGGCATTGGCGTTGGATGAGATTAGAATTAACACAAGAGCTGCGAGTATGCTATTACACTTATTACACTTTTAAAACACATTGCTTCTAATTAAAAACAGCGCTTGCCTTATGGGACGTCCTCAATGATAGCATAGCTGTTTTCTTTAACACAACAAGGCTTCTTATCTTGCCACTCGTCAGACAGCACGAGAACGTTTCCATCAGAGTTCACAGCTGCATCATGCAATTCAAATCCTTCCTGCATAACTCACTCAACGATAGGACGTTATCATTCTTTCGCATCTGATTTTTCTCGTCGGTCTTCTTTTATAATACCAACCGCAGTCATCACGCCAGCCTGATCGACCATCGCCGGCGCAAGGCTGCGCGATTGAAGGAGCCGACTGTTCACAACACCCCTATTCAGTATGGCCTCTCTAAAAGACCTCTCCTGTGAGGTCGTAGAGTACATTCTCAAAGCCCTCGACTCTCGCGGCCTTAAAAAAGTTCGACTTGTTTGGCCTTGCCTCGACTTTCTTGTTCTCCCTCTCCTTTTCCGCGTGGTTGACTTTTCGTTCCTGGAAAAACACCGACAACAGTTTCTGGGAATTTCGTCCTCGCCGTATTTGGCACGCCATGTTCGTCAACTACGATGGTTTTCTTTGTATCGAGGCGAATATTCACGTCTTATGCAAGAGACTTATGTGTCGACAGTCCTTCCCGATGGCTCTTTCAGTGAGTTCCGCTCACGTCTTTTGAAGGGGTTGGATGCCATGGCGAATCTTGAGACTTTGACCACCGCCGTACGGCCCTTGCGCGACAATGACCGGCTGCGGCATGAAGCAGCTGAGAGACAAGAGGGTCTCGAGACTACCCTCACAGCTATTGATGGGCTTTTGCTATTTCTTGGGTCTGCCATGTCTCGCCCCAAGTTGGTGATCAAGTCTATACGCTGCCAGGACTACATCAGAATCTTTACAAGCTCAAGATCTGAGCATGGAATAGTCGATTCAAACAATCTCCTCCCTTCTGGTGCGACATTGGACTCACAAATGTTTAAGGACATATTGACTGAGCGTTTTCGTTCACTTGTGCCCGAGCTGAATCATTCCTCTACCAAGTGGCAAGACGTGTTCCAGAATCTTACCGAGATTGGTTTCTGCACAGACACTGTCAAGAAATCTGCTGGGAATCTCCAACGAACGGTACAGTCCATTCTTCTAGATGTCCTTCGTGACGCCACGAACATTCGAAGCCTCTCTTTAAGCTTCGAGCAAGGTAGACCTGGAAATTCCATCGGCATGCCATATCAGTATACACTGGAGAGGCTTCTTGATCTACGTTGGTCCAACTTGCGGACTCTCAAGTTGATGAACCTGAGGTTCTCGCCTCGAGATTTCAACATCTTTCTCTCCGACCATGCCAATATGTTGAGGTGCATATTCATCTGCAACTGCGTAGGTAGCGACTCCGGACTCATCGATATCGTCAGATTCGCAGCTACAGAGCGACTTGTGAAGCTACATAGGTTCTCTGTCACTATATCCGAGAACATCACACCCGGCGTGTGGCGAAGACTTCCGTCAGCAAAGATCATCCCAGAACAAGAGATCTTGGATTTTATTAACAGCAATGGCTCTGCAAAAGATCCCTTCACTGAAAGGGACCCTATGGTCTCTCCAGAGTGGCACCATGTTGTCCAAAGACTCTGTCATTGGGAGTGGGTTGACTCTCACATCCCCTTATGGGCCACTGCATTCCAGAAGCCTGAGGATACACAGGAGGAATGGGAACGCCGGGGGACTTTCATATGCTAATTTTGTCGAGAGAGATGAAAGAACTCAACGCGCGAGGTAACTATCAGTCGGCTGGCCGACTACTCAGCCGGATGGAAATGGGGATGAAAGTTAGGTGCAAGGCGGCGGCTTTAGCCTGGTAGCCAAAGAAAGGGTATCTAGATTGGCTGCGAATAATAGTATGTTTTGGTTCGCTCATTGGCTTTTATTCTCTGAGGCATTGTCCTTCTCTCTTCTCGCAGTCAGCTGGCGACGGATATGGGCCAGCAGGTGTTGAGACACACAGTTCACAAGCACGTTATAGTGAGGGTTGCTAGAGGAACAATAGACTATATTGACAAGAATGTTTACTGATAGCATGGATGAAGGCCTTTGACGTGAAGATGCCGTGTAAATAAGAAACGGCTGTTTATTAAATCTATTATTAGACTCATATAATAATTTCTATAGTCTTCATAATACTGGGTAGACTTTTAAGCCTTTAGGGAATTCTATTATGTAGCCTCTTAAAGATTTGACTTTGAACTCTTATAAGGTATTCAAAGTATTTATCTAAGTTTCTGAAAGCTAATGAGTGAAGACCAGGGCCATCGACCAGCAAGATGTCATGGGAGTATGCCCCGCGAAATTATTCATGTAGCTTCCCGACGCCACCATATAAAAAAGACGGATATATATGTAAGTACTCTCTAAAATACGCGACTTTCCATGCTTCTTTGTTTATTGTTTTGCCTTGATCTCAGCGCTTATGTTGCTTTTTGCTGTCGTTATCCGACGCTTGCATGCAGAATGCAAACGGTTTACCCCAGCAACCTACCTTACCTTACACTTCAACTCATCGATGCCACTGCCAAACACTGCAGCAGAATTTTACCCGAAACCAAGTTCGTTTGTGTGGTTTTGACACTGAGCTCTTCAAATCTTCAAACAAACATGTTGCTCATTCGTCCTGTTTTCCTCTTGTCAGTTTTGGCCGCACGCATGCTTCCCACCGGCATCTAGCTCTTACGTGCCAAACTTCCGGTCTTTTCCAACGACCTAGATGAAATTTCGCTTTGGAGGTATAGCTCAAATAACTATCGTGCTTGTGCGTCGCAAGCTTACAATCGAAAACTTGCCGCCGGAAATCATCAACGCCATCATCGCCGACCTCCCTCTTGAGTCCCTCGCAACTCTTCGTCTATGCTGGCCTCATCTCAATGGCATCATACTTCCTCGCCTATTCCGTGCAGTTCATTTCACCTTCGCCGAAAAGCACCATGATAGATTGCAAGGAGTCGCCTCTTCGCACATTGCACCTCATGTTCAGGAACTAGTCTGGATCACGCCTCAAACCCGCGAGAAACACAACAATCATGGTCATGTCCACACAGACATTGGCCATGAAGCCTACGTCAAGGCGTACGTCCGCAAGTTCTTCGCATGTATCGACTCCATGCCGAACCTACACATCTTCACTTCGGAACTAGGCCCTCCAAACGGCATCACCAACAAAACAGACATCAACGGGCTCGTATACGCATCCATCCCCGCCTTGCGTCGACCTCAATCTCGCATCACGTCTCTCAGATGCCAAGATCCATTCAACTACATGCGCTGGCTGGTTCGGTCTACCAAGCAGCACCACCACGACACTGTGTTCAAGTACTTCCCCAGCAAGTATATGCTGTGCTCTTGCTCTCGACGGACCTGTCCAAATCGACGCATTTTCGTCCCTTACGAATGGGCAAATGGAATGCGAGATCTCGTCAAACTCAATCTTCAAACTGACACCAGCGGGGGTGAATGGCGGTGCAACGATGTATCGGAGAGATTATTTGCCATCTTCCTCGAGTCTGTGGTGAATCTGCAAGAATTGTCCGTTAGATGGAGACGGACAGGCCATAGAAGGCTTCCAGGACGTCCGCCGACTCACTCTGGCTGGCATCTGGAGCAGATATTCAACGCTAGATGGGACCATCTCAGGACCATCAAACTCGCCTTTGTCCAATTGACTTTTCAAGGAAAGCCCTTCCAGGAGTTCATAGGAAACCATGCGGCAACTCTACGACACATACTGCTATACAACTGTGTCAGAAACCAGGCAGTTGTGCACATTATCAACTACGCTGCCATGAACCCCGAGGTCAAGCTTCATCGCTTTGTCGTCATTCCAGCATACGAGAACCACCCGGACGTGGAGGAGCCTCGGATTGTCTCAGAAAGGCTGGTGTTGAACTATATCAACAGAAACGATCCGCTCCAGAATTCATTTGCCTCGTGGAAACCAACTGGGCTCTTGGGGGCTGTTGATCAACGAATAGACTCTTTGTTCGTCAAGTGGCCGGGGGACAATGGGATACGCTTTACATGTAGGCAGTGTACTAACGACTAGGTAATATTATAAATAACATTATTTGAAGTCTTATAAGTTTATTAAATTGTTGCCTATATTTTTAAAAAATCTTGATAAGTTTCTAATTACAGACAGAGACTTATGTTGTTGATATGCACTCCCGTCACGTGCCCGCCAGTGCAGTGCCAGCGATAGCTGTGACAAGAGTGAACAAGCAAAAACCAGTTTTCTAGCATCAGTAAAAATCAGTCATTGTTCAAGGTTTGCGAAATTGCAAAAGTGTTCACTTTGATGATGGAAAGCAATGGGCGAATGTCTTGATTTTATTTGTATACCTCTATAGTTTGTGCTAACAAAGAAGCACCAATCACGACTCAACGCATCGTATAGCAACCTGGCAGAGTCATTCACCTCGAAAACATCCTCGTCCAGCATACATGACGTAAGATAGAAGAAAACCCCGATACCGCATATGACTTGTGTGCAGAAAACAAGAACAAGAACACGAGCTTGTTCTGGCATCCCGGCCTAATCTGCCAAAACCACTTAGGACATAGCCTAGACAGCAAATTTGCTTCAGCCCGTTGTCGGTGTCATCGGCTGCTCTCATTCCATGATTGTTGTCTGGTCAAAAGCCATAGGAGAGTGCGGAGCGTTGGTGCCGTCGTCGTCGCTGGCAATATCGATGCCCGCTTTCTTGAGCGTCTCGATAACCTTTAGCTCAAAGGATCGCTTTCGAGGGGCCATGCTCATTTTCTCAATGACAGCCTTGAGGGTGGTTTTCTCTTTCACAGTCGGCAGGATGTTGTATGCTACCTTCAAGGCAACAGAGTGAACGTGCGCGGAAAAGAATTTGTCCTGAACGATGGAGACGAGTTTGTTGATCTGCTGCTTGCTGCTGGAGAGCGTCGCTTCAAGTTGGGAAACTCGCTTCTGAGAACAACCATTCTTGGCGTTGAGCTCTTGAATCTCTTGTTGCACCTTGGCGAGCTTGTCCTTTAAAGCCTGGTGGTCCAGCTTCCAATTGTCGATGATAATCTGCAGACCCAAGATGTCACTGTTCTTTTGCTCGAGGAAGCTCTCCTGGTTGTTGCGAGTATCTCGAAGAAGGTGCACCTCCTGGGTACTCCACTCGAGCTGATAACGGAGACGTTCGATCTCTGCCTTTTGCTTCGCGCAGACCTGGTGCAGGTGGTTGACGTCGTCGCCGAGTGCTGCCACTTGGTTGGAGGCGCTGGGCTCGGAGGCGTGGGCCTCGGGGGAGGAGGTGACTTGCCCAGGAATTTCCGAATCTTCCATTCTGAGTGCTGAAGGGGAAAGCGACGAAAAGTATTGGCTGACAGGATAAGGAGTCTATGCCGGAGGTTAGTGCTGAAGCAAGATAGGGGTGCGTGGTGATGGAAGAAGACTGACTGACGATGCGCTCCAGAGAATTGTGGGAAGATGAAAGAAGGGGAAGAAGAAGAGGGAGGAGAAGAATCAAGGAGAGTACTCATGTCAGATCGGAGGAGGAGAAAAAGCTCATTGTGTTAATGGGGTCAATGAAAGTGACACAACTGACAGAGCAGTGCCAGGCAGCTGTTGCTTCGAGCGATGCCACTCGATTTTACGGACCCAACAATCAACCAAACAATGCTGAAAGACTCAAAGACAATAAACAGTTTATATTGGAGTGATTATGAATTTGACCTAAAGGGTAAGTCCTGATTCCAGTATATCTCTCGTCTCCATATGCATCCTCTCTTACTACCAAGACCACTGATCATGGACAGCTCCTTGGCCTATCAGTTACCCATCTAGTGTCCTGTAAATCTAGGCTTCTGAAAATCGTTTCGAAACTGAGGCCTTTGTGAATTCTTTCAATAACATGATGCATATGAGGAATGACCTTAGAGTCCAGGACCATATCCGAGACATATACCAGGAGCCACAAGGCATTCGCACAGTTCATTGCTCGCATCTTCAATCCGCAGAATAATATCTCCAGAGAATCTTGAGTATAGAATCAAGCCAAAGTCCACTATAATAATGAATGCCGGCGCTGGCACAATAGAGCCCTAGCAGTCTACTGTCAAGGCAGTGAAGCATTATCGGCAAGTCAATAACAATGCCGGTGTCCACGCAGCTGCCACTTCTAACTATAAACGCAGGACCACTAAAGAGCTTTTATTGATTTCTATAAATACTATTGTTCTACTTTGAATCAATTAAAAGCGCTCATATAAAGGTAAGTTTCATGTTGCATCTGGCATGAACCCGAAAGCGCCCTCGACTTATCTTTCACAGGACACGATCCTTACTTTCTCAACCCTTCTCATTCTAAAAAGATTCTCTAATCAAACAACTTTCCAAGCAAGAATTTTCTATATATTCTCAAAGCCCGGGCCATATCTCCAACTTGATACCATGGACTATTCAAGCGATATCGTCCTGGGCCGGCTTGGCTTTATGACCCAAGCCGGCGTGAAAACCGAGGTCGTTCGCCTGTCGGAAGTCAGATCGGATTTCCGACAGGCGTTCGAAGATTACTCTTGGGAAGCCATGGGCCTTCGTATTTTGAGGCTACGCACTCGGGTCTCGGCTGGCTTTGCCAACGGGGCCCGGGTACTGAACCACGTATACGTGGTCGCCGGTGCCATCCGGGCTGATCTCCGAATGGACAAGACACCGGAATGTCTGGAGGCCACGGTAAGTATACCAGGGTTTATCCTTTCAGTAATAACCTGCTGACTTGAGACAGATTCTTTATGGAGAGACAAACCCGGCCATGATGACCATGGATATCTCCCAGGTCGGTCCCGTGACAGTCACTATAGAGCAAGAAATCCCCTCGTCCTGGGCAAAGACGGGTAAGCCAGGAATACCATATGAAGCAAGTAGAAACTAACTTGTTACTAGATTTGACCAGAGTTATGGCAGAGAGACAGTTGCGTCGTTACTACGGCAATGATGCATTTCGATGCATGGAGTCCTCCCACTCCAGGTGGGAGATTATCGAGTAAGTTAACGTCTATGTAGTTTTCTAGACTGACACTGACCGTTAATCTTCGTAGGGTCACTCATCCTCTGCAAGGGCCAATGGTGAACTTGCTCTCATCATTTGCGACCCCTCCACCATCGACCGTGCTCGAGATATCATCACAACGAACTCGGCCTCACACTGGAACGCAGCTCATTCTGAGCTGATTATATATAACCACCAACAACGCTGGATGTTTTTGTCGAACCAGCAGCCTTTCGAACTTATCGTGAGAAGGCTTGCTGCCAGTGACGACACGGGCTCTATTAAAGATGAGTTACAAGTCTCGCAGTATAGTATCAAGAAATAGGCTAACGCGATAATGAAAAAAAAGTCCCGCTAGTCAGCGCAAACATCACCGGAGATCTCCAGAGCGTCCCTGAGCATCGCATCACGATGCGTTTCGTTGTTTGGTTCCCATAGACTTGGGAAGACACCGAGGTGTCAAGTCCCTTACACCACTCCTTGTTTCCTTTTCTTCTTTTTTAGCGTTCTTACGTACGATATGAGCAACGTCAAGTTACAGCTATCAACTATACTATAGTAGCTATATAATGGTGACAGGTCGAATCAACGCGGTAACATCAAACTCTTTACTTCGGCACGAGCACCGCCTCTTCCCACTTACTCTTCTTTAAACCTATATATCATGTCTACCCTGAAAGACTAAGGATTCTTTTTGTACCATGCCCATTATATATTAGCCCCTATCCCACTCAACATGCAGTCGGCTTCGGAATTAATACGCTATAAGGAAGTAAAACGACACGGACACTAACGTAATTTACGTCTCACGTTCAGAGATAATTTACGCTTATATATTCTGCCTCTATCTTTCACGACTGGACCGGACACCAGAAGAAGGACTATACAACATCTGTGCAGAATACCAACTATATACTAGCAGTCACACTCCGAGGAATCCGATGCCTTTGGCGTGAGTCACGAATAAGAGATTCGACTGTCAGGTTCGACTCCGGTCTATTACGGGCAAACCTGAACCATATGGAATTACTATGATTACACTCTTAATATATAATATACCCGAGGGCTAGCGGCTCACGTACGGCCCATAGGCCTTACTGCGGAGCAAGATGCTCCCCAGCTTTCAAGTCGTCAGTAACGACGCTTCCGCTGCTACTGGGGCGAGGCCGCCTTTGCGGGACTTTCGTGGTTGTAGCAGCCGATAACAATAACAGTAAGTCCCTCTATGCTTGGTTTTACATTTCTAATCATGGTATAGATATTCTCGACATGGAGCAGAGTAGCACTGCTACTACTATTGAACAGCTTGACTCTCAAAGAGGCAACGTTCCCTTGGGCAGGGATGGGTAAGTAAAGCATAAAAGATCGAAAGAATCAGTAGCTTATGTGTTCCTAGAGATGACAAGAGCAACTGCGGTGTTGCAACTTCGTCGCCACTACGGCGACGAAGCATACCAGTGCATGGTGGACTCGCACGTAGACTGGGAGTTTTTAGAGCGAGTGCTATTTACTGTTACATTTTGCGTCGGGTCATAGCTAATCATTATCTTCGTTAGGATCTCCCACCCACTGAGATCGGTCGTGCGCCTGTATTCTCTGGTCGTATGCGATCTGAAAAGAATGGTTTAAACCAGGGATACGTTCTTGGAGACTTCGACGTCTCCTTGGATCCCTGGCGAGTCCATGCTCGTCAGGTACCATACTGGCCAAAGGTAGATGCTTCTCTATGCTCAGCAGCCTTTTGAGCTACTAGTGCGTAGAGTTGCATCCAGCAACGAGGGGAGCGACACAGTCGATAAGTTACATGGAAACAGCCAGAGAAACCGTTTAGAGATATTCAGGCTAACAGCATCGCGAAAATAGCTCCCCTTGTTAGTACCAACGTTACGGGGGATCTGACTCAGATCTTCGAGGACCGAATGACAATGAGGTTCATTGTCTGGAAGCACTAAGTCAATCAATCAAGAATTTCTGTTATCCTCTCACCATCTCTGCGTCTTTTATATAGCATGAGTCCTAACCCTATGAAGAGATCTAAGAACGACGGTATATTTATCATTTTCCCTTGATATCTTGTGCGACGGTTTCGCTGACCTGTCTATCCCACCTTAGCTGTAAACGTCAAGGAGATTTTACGCCGAGGAATGGCCCCCGTTGGAAAGAGGGTTATATTCCAATGCCACAACAAGCAGAATAATCGTGTCAAGCGTGTGACCATCTATGAGCATTACTTGCAGCTCTCCAGGCCTGGGTTCGTCTATGCTTACTAGAAGAAGCAGAACACCACTAGCCGTGAGAACGCAACACCAGACGACCAAGATGAGCGCAAGATTACAACCGGGCTAGAAGGTTTCCAAATACAGGAGATATCGGTGAGTTACGAACATATACAATGATATCGAGAATGTTTCTGACTAGAGGTTGAACAAGTTCCCCTAGCCAGCACCAACGTCACTGGTAATCTGACAGCGAGTCCTGATAGCCGCATTTCCATGCGGTCCTTCATTTGGCACTCGCGGTCGTAACCGCGGGAGGAGTATATGTTAGTCCAAAGAGCAGGGACATCCCTTGGTCAGCTACCTAGGTAGTTAAGACTCAAACGCCTCTACACTCGTCTCTTTGTACAGCATCGGAATATGAATTGGCTCAAGAAACAAAGCCTCGCCTGGTAGCCTTAGCATCACTTCAACGAGCTACAGTGGAATGGAACAATCAAGCAACTTGCCCCTGCATTATGTGCACATTTTCAGCACTCGTGGTGAAGGAGCACGAACCCAGAACGCGGCGTAGACTAGCAGAGTCGCCTGTTTATATTCTACCATCTCTGGCATTACGTCAAACCTCAGCGTATCATTAACAAAACTGCAGGAGGGTGTTGCATTCGCTAACATATGTTGAACATGAGCGTTGAATCATTTTCCATATCGCAACATCGGTACGGCAAGGAAGCTCAAGAGCACTCTTAATTTAGTATATAGTCGGGTAGAAATTCATAACGCGGGTATCTTTTTCTAGAATTGAAATAAAAGTTCACCTGTTCTCTCCTTAAGAACCAGCCTCATAGCCCATGACTCTTCTATGAAATATTGGAATCTCCGCGGACATGGTTAATAGGAAAACCGCTCGCAATGGCAGCTCCTTCGAGTCGCCTTAACCAAGGTAAGCCATCTCCTTCTGGTACAGGCCTGTGAGAAAGACTGCAGTCGACAAATATTGAATCATCCAGGTACTGCCAGTCCGATACTTCAATTGCGCACTCGGAAATTGAACCCGGGAAGGGCGAAGCACTGAGCGCTGCACAAGTCCATGCCATCTGCTGCAGGATTTCAATCATGGTGTGTGTCCATGCTGAGATACTGAGCCGTATATAGCCGCCTTCAACCTCCAAGTGTAGCAGTCGAAGACCGGGACATAGGATAGTATCGTCGGTGCCGTCCCAAATAGACATGCCTGTGACTGAGTGGCCCTCGCAGCTTGATATGGAAGCTTCTTTTACAGCATCTTCGATGCAACCCAGAAGAAGTGGGCCACATTTGGGCCATTGTTTGGTTGTATACTCGGATATTGTGGTGTAGACACAATCATTCGCTGTACCAGTAATTGCTGGCAAAGAGCCCATCTTGACCAAGTGAGGATCTCCAATGCCTTCAAGAGGGCCAAACAGTTGACACTCAAACTTGTACTGGACGACATGAAAGCCGTCAACAGGCGGACGAAATGGTCTCTTCATGAGAATTTCCCAAACAGCTGATTCCATCATATGCATCTGTACATAGTGGGGAGAAACAAGGACTTCGCGAATGCTTGAGATGAGGTGCTTTGCTGAGTTTCCGGTGGTGATGTATGTATGAAGGGACCGTGCAATCTCATCAGGAGAGCCTCTTGGTGAACGTGAGGTATATTCTCGATCCCAGTAACTGCATAAGAGTTGAAGTGCAACTGGAAGTTCAATACCTCGAGCGGCCTCCGACCATGTCACTGACCGCCGTGAGATGCCTGGACCAAGTTTGTCCAAAACACATCGAGTTGTTTCAGGGCCGTTGAGTATAAGTATTATCTGACAGATAGGTCCGTCGAAGAGCTTCTGGATCTGGTCCCTCGAGTCTGGATTAGAGTCGCAGTAGAAGGCCCAGAGCTCATCCCACAACATCCGTGTGAACTCAGAGAGCAGGCGATCCATAACTCTATCGATATTGACGCGGAACCTTTGCTCTGGGAGATAGTAGTGTGTGAGAAGCTCGTTGTGGAGGCCATCAGCAAGGGCTGTGGCAAAGGAGGCAATGAGGGCGCCGGCGATGAGAGGAGGTATCAGAACCGCAGCATTATTGGGCGACTGGGCAGTTCTTGGCTGTCGGCCCGGCAGAGGAGGCGGCTTGATGATGTTCAGGATAGAAGCATCTGCACCAAGATCGTGCTGGTATAACACGGGAGGGTTCGTTGGGGGCATGGTCTAGTCATTGCGCAGACTTGGGAACTCAAAGTTAACGGCTCAACCGCACAGATTCATGTTGAAAGTTTCATAGTAACAGAAAGAAGAGGTAATTATGTTCCAGAGCGGATACATCTCGTGAGGAAAATGAAAAGTTTTTGACGGTGGTGAGGAACAGCTGGCGTCGCAAGCATGTTGCGTGGCCCCACGGCAAAGCGAGTGATAGGATTAGTCGGCCTCTTACGCCACCCAAGAAGGGAACAGAGAGAGCAATTAGAGATATAAACTACTTTAATTAGTTGATAGAGTCTGAAACTATTGAAGGACCTTAATTTTATTAGAAATTGGTTGACGAATCTTTGGCGAAACTTATTCTGAAACGTTTTGTCGATGCTCGTCGTGTAAGTGCCTCGCTTGTTAGTTGTGGATTGAGCGTCGAGGCCGCGTAATGGGATTTGCATGGGGCCATTACGCTTCCCCTCTTCCCCTCATGAATGGACAAGTCTTTTTGCTTGAAAATCGCGCTTGCTCTTTTGTGTCTGTTGTCCGAAATGAGGTTTTTGAGTGATGAGATGGACGCCGTCCTGCTTTTAAATGACATGAGGTTGCCTTGTGGCAGTGCATATCCAACGTTAATCCACCCTGGAGTTTGTACCAGGCTTGACAGAAATGATAAACATAGCCTCACTATATTTCCTGTAGTACTTGTCAGAGTAATTCTGTCGGACTGCGATGAGCCCCACCTTGTAAGAATTCAGCAATCGATAAGGCGCCTGACAAGGCTCCAACTGTTGACGATCTTCAGTACAGCCCAGTCAGCCATCCATACACGACGAACTGAAAAACTGGCCTATTAATACAAACTAATATGCTTTCAACTACACGACTATTGAAAAAATCACAAGCAATTGGATCGTGAAATGATTATTGAGAGCAAAGTTGGCGATAGCCGTATATTTGTGAGACTTCAAACTGACGAGCAAGGTAATAGTTCTATCCACCATCTCCTTGTGCTAGTCCTTTTGACACTTAAATCTGTTGATAAAATCTCAAGGTCGACATTAATCAAGTGTTCTCTAATGCGTCCTTGACCTTTAAATGTCACTACGTATGGGCACTTAAATAGTGTTCTTGGGAAATTAGAGAATGGGTACTCAGTAATATCGCCTTGGGGAGTGACAGAAAGTGAATGAACGAAATGTATTTAATATGTCCTTGCGCTGTCATCCGATCTTGGTTCGGTCGTAGGCTTTGTGGTCGTCTCTTCTTAATCTGCGCAAGGTTGCGATGTTTCGCTGAAAAACAGTAAGCTTTTGAACATCAAGTGCTTTAGAAATTCTTCTGGCCATACCATAAATATCAACCCTTTGACGGCCTTATAGCCCCTGTTGATGCTGACAACACGAAATTTGAGAAGACCAAGCATGAGAAGAACGTCTCATGGCGTTTGGCTTGCATCGTTGGCCTCGTGGCTCCACAAGTCAAGTAATAGATGATTTTGGCGATCTGGATAACTTCACTGGTGCCCTCGTTGGAATCGAGAAGTGCCCTGTTGATTGACGAATGGGAAATATGTTTTTCAGTGTACAGCTTGGTGCAAATATATGGCGGTCAAGGTCCAAGGCTTGTCGGTTTATTGCATCATCCTGTGCTTAAATTTCGCTTGATATTGGCGAATACTCCCCGCCATGGTGCTCGCGCGTTTTATGGAGTTCTTTCGATATCATTTTCCGAAACCTCAGGATATCTTGTAATAATGGCGGTTCTTGTCAAGTTTTGGTAGTTGCGACTGGCGGTCTGGTTTGTATGCTGTCGGGGTCTGAGGTCGATGATGTATCTTGGGAGTGTATTCGGCCGTGATAGGTTTCGAAATAACGATACATGAAGCCCAGATCCAGCTCGGTCTTATTCTCAACGATATATGATTTTGAGCGACAACATGACGCTGGAATAAGGAGTCAAGTGACCCTCCCCCGAAAAGCTCCAACTCTATCCGCAGGGTGCATGCATATGATGGCTTCAAACATGATAACTCGACCGGCTTATATCTCAATTCTTGAACCCCAAGGGGGCTCAGTTAGCTTTGTTACAGACACATGAAACGCATGGGAGCCGTTACCTGTTGCACGCATTCTGATCTATTTTTATGCCATCCTTCGCTTCTTTTGTATCCTACAATGGATCAGATCCTCTCTCGACCACATACAGCTCTTGTGCTATCGTATACGGAACAGGCGTCATGGAATGCACGTATTCGTCACATAAATAATCGGGACTGGCGTTTGGATTTCGCAGATGGAAGGGTCTTCACGGTGAATTGACATGGACGTCGTTGGAGAATCTTCACGGGGGCGTTTCGGCGAATCATGGATTTGTCGCTGTCGCGAGACATGCCCGGGTTTTCGACGGGAAATGGCGAGGCTAGGCACTAAACTAACTCGAGCTATGCTAATGGAATTGGTGGAGGTCGTATGAAGCTGGAATATCTTGTCAGTTCCATGTCCAAATTCCCTATACATACCATTCCATGTCCCTGGGGTCGTATATTGGTGAGTGAGGTGGCAATTGTTCCTTGTCGTACACGCGTCTGGCCATGTCGGTTCCTGGATGTTGCAATACGACCGTGCTTGAAAGTCGGTGTCGAGCTGAGCTTGATTGCTTGCTTGCTTGCTTGTCGTTTGGAGCTTGGACCCTGAGTCAGATTCCGTGATTGTCATGAGTTTCGTATCACGTGGAGCCTGTTCCTGGGAATGAAGTCATGCTGCATTTGAGCTGCTGGAGTCTCTAGGACAATCGTTCACGGCAAAACTGATAGATTGTAGCAAAAAACGGCCATGGCGGAATTACTGAGTCAATGAGGTCCTCGTGATCAATCGTTCAATATGCGAAATCACCCATTTTTACTTTTAGTTTGTCGTCGTTTTGATTGCGGTCGGCGCTCGCCTCTTGTCGTTTAAAGTGAGCTGACGGTTTAACGTTACTGCTCTAGTACCGAATGCATAGAGCGAGCCAGGGGATCAACGGGATCCATCCGGTGTCTCCACTTGAAGTCGCCTGTTCCCGGCCCCACTATCGGATGTTGGCGCTGGTTATAAGACATGGGGAGGATGAGAAAGATGATGATAATGATGCGAAGCCATGGCAAGCAACACTGATAACAAAATAACAAAGAAATAGAGATTAAACCAACACTCAATCGTGAGGCTGGATGAAAACATATGGTGGTATGAACCACTGATACCAAAAGTGGGAGGGGTGGCCCTGTGGCCTGGAGATGCAGGGCTGCCCTCTTTATGGGAATTGCCTCCTTGCTTCCGGCAGCGTCATGAAAAGCCAGGTACACAAACAGGAAGTCAAGTACAAGGGACAAGTCACAAGGAACATGGCATGTGGCCGCTGCCCATGGGGAGATGCACGTATCGGACACCCTCGCGGCAGTCAAACCTGGTCTCGACAGCATGACGCTGGTACGATGCCAACACGGCCAGGTAAACAGCCTAGCCAGTCTGGAGCTTGGTAGATCTCGCGGATTGTTGCCAACATGGGTTGTCAGCTCTGTGCAAGCTCGAAGCCTGATTGACACCATCTGATACCAAGGGCGTCTGATTGACTCGGCGCATATCAAACGCGAAGCTACGCTACCGTAGCAGCAACTTGGCCGGCCAATCGACCCTGCACTTCCCCTCAATTTGCTACCACAAGGTTTCACGGGGCGCTCTTGGGGAGGGGGGAGATATGGAGCAAGTTCATCACTGTTTATGTATGATGGATCATCAATCGAGCTTGTCTTTGTATGCGATCAAGGTGTCGTGGTTACATCGTTAGCATGTACTGTGTCTGGGACATATCAGTCATCAGGTGAGTTGCGCCAACAAGCGCCCAAGCACGCATCCGCAAGCCGAAGACTCCGGTTGGCACGAGGAGGGAGGGATGAGTGAGGGGCAGCAACTGACGATCGCTCGTCATCGGCCACGGCTCAAATGAATGTGCCCCAAGTTGTCGTTGGCTCTGATCGGCCACACCCACAGAAATCTGACCCTGCTGCTGCCCCCTCTCAGATCTGCGTGCTTGAGCGTTTCTCACCAGGTAAAACTCACCTCCGAATTGAACGACCACAAATCCTGATTCAATCGCGGCCTTCCGCGCCCGTCAATTGCTCACCATTGAATCACTCGATTGCCCGTGCCCTCCACACGCCACAAATCCACAACGACCGATCGCAGTGGGTCCTCGACAAGCTTTCCCCGGATTTTGGTCCCCCGCGCTAACCCGAGCTGGGCCGCAAGCGGGTACCAGACCGGTACGTAGAGTGGGTTTCTGTGCATCTGCGTCGCGCCAGCGCTAAGCCCGTTGCGGCTTCAGGTCTGGTCTGCTGAGCTTGGAGCCAGGGGCGTCACGCCTTCCGTCAGGCCAAAGTCACGCGATCGTCCTACAGCAGCTTCAACCTGCCTGGCCGCATTTGCGAATGGTGGGAGAATCCACAGTTCTAATGCGCGTTTGGGGCTTTTGGGCTTTTGGGCTTTTGCAGAGCAACATTGAATGGTTTGTTTGAGAGTTTCCTTGAGGGACGGAGCGAGGCGCAGGCGCAGGCGCTGGTGCAGGTGCAGGCTCAGGGCAACCACTATCCATACCCCCCTAGGTCGTCCCTTCCCTTCCCTTCCCCTAAGTTCAGGGTGTGGGCAGTTACCCCGCCCAGTCTGACGACAGCTCAGTAATGGGTGAAGCGGGAAGGCCTTGGATGACTGAGGATTCAACAATGCAAACGATTGCTTCGGAGATGGACGACACCGAATGGAGCGGCAGGTGCGTCCCGTCTGTGATTGCAATAAGTAACAACCCCTTCCCCTCCATCTGATCCTTCCATCTCTCTTCTCCTCATCACACATTCAAAGCACAACAGCAATTCAACTTCACTTACACTCTTCTGCTTTTGACGTAAAAGGTCCGTGAGCCTCCTCTATATCCTGCATCTCCCCTCTCAATCATCTCCTGTAACCAACATCTCTAACAGTCTCCCTCTTACAGCAGAACCAACTATCACAACCAGATCTTCTCGATCAACTCACATATCAACCAACCAACAACATGTCGGAACCTCTCACAAAGGTCGATTCCGCCGTCCAGGGCCTGTCATCTTCACCACCCGCCAAGGATGACAAGAAGGCCGGCCACCGACGGGCGAGCTCAACAGCTCCTGGTGTTATGAACATCCTTGACCTCGGTAAGTTTATAGACTCAAATTCCATCCGCAATTGGATTTGGTGGCATGAGTGCCTATTCCGCAAAGAACTCTCGCTGACATATTGATTCTGCAGAGGCCCAAGGAATTGAGCTCGAGCTTGCTCCCGAGACTCAAAAGACTGGATGGTACGTGACATCAGCTTCCCCTCGACCCCGCATCAAACCCTTTGACTTCAGCATCCTTTGTCGGTAAGCAGCCATTGACTGACAACCCACCTATAGGAAGATCAACTCCAGTCCAAACTCAGTAGAGGACCCCGCCATTCTCAAGCTCCCACTATCAAAACCCCCAGTCAAGAGGATCGACCTCCACTTCCCACTAGGCATGGAAGTGACAGCCCGAAACCTCAAGGGCGTAACAATCAAGGATGCACTAGATGCCATCCACAAGGCATACAAGAAGCGGGTATGTTTTGAATGCCTCAAACCCACTTGGATCTTGACATATGCTAACACTCACTTCTTAGTCTGATGACGAGCTCGACAAGCCCTACCTCGCTGGTTTCGAGTGGGACAAGGAGGAGTCATGGACCCGACTTGTTGTTCACCTCCAGACTCAGCCCACAAGCACAACATTGGGCGGTCCCGTCGGTGGCGGCAAGAAGAAGAAGAACAAGAAGCAAGACGAATAAGTCGCTCATGCCGCCCTGGTATCTCTTCCAATAGTTCCTTTAATACTTGTTCGTTTCGCTGGGTTCGTTGCGAGTCGGCGCTCGGGATATTGCGTCTAGATATTCTTGGCCTGGTCATATTCGGTGCGATAGCTGGAAGCGTCGCCTGGTGTACTCCTCTACTGTTCTTATCGCTGGTCGATTCGGTCGGCGTTCCGAGGTTCCGTGGTGTCATGGATCCTTTACATAATATATCTATCTCCGCGCACTCCATGTTCCATGAATGCTTTTTGATTGAGAAAAATTGGGTGTGAAGGAGACGTTGAAATAGGATTCATCTGCGCCCGCCAGTTCTGCTCTGGCGTAAGGTGCGGTTGCAATTGACCCACTATAATAACTATGATTTACCCCGCGGTAGCTCCCGTGAAGCTGTGTTTGGGCGCTTATATTAACCCGTTCTGATAGCTTCATCATGCTCTCCTTTGGATAGATGAAACATGGACTTGAATATTACCCTGCATCCTAAGCCCGTTTATAGGCGATTGTTACGATACTTTCTGTTAAGTAATAACCCATTGTCAGCATCAGCGGAAATCCGGAATACACGGGCGATCCAGATACCCCACGGCTAACGTCGGGCCGCCTAGAGACGCAACGCGGAATCGCAAATTGACGGCTTCCGAGAGCTGGACGTGGTCGTCATATGCCGTGCAAGAAAGGAAGCTCGGAAAGCCCGGGAATGTAGTTTATAAGGATGGAGTGCGCACGTTCGCTGAGTTGGTGATTGTTACTCCAACCCAAAGAATCAAGCCCATAGCAAGATGCCCGCCACAACCTTTGACCTCAAGGAGAAATACCGATACCAGAATGGCTTCAACAACCACTTAGAGTGAGTATTGCGGACTTTGAATTTGTTTCTGGCTGACAATTGTTTGCTAGGTCTGAAGCCGTCGAAGGCGCCCTCCCCATAGGACACAATTCTCCCCAAAGGCCCCCGTACGGACTCTACGCCGAGAAGCTATCCGGAACTGCCTTTACTGCCCCGCGACACGACAACAAACAGACCTGGCTGTATCGCATCCTACCGTCTTGTGCGCACCCTCCATACCAGGCCGATACCAAGTCTACGGGCGATGTCAACAAGACTCTCGATGGCGCAGACGATGGAAAGCTGCTCTACATCCCTAACCAGCTCCGCTGGGACCCCTTTGACCATGATGAGGCCAAGGACCTGGACTTTACTACTGGATTGAGATTGGTTGCTGGCGCCGGAGATCCTAGCTTGAAGGAGGGACTGGGTATGTACATCTATGCTGCGGGAAAGAGTATGGATGAGAAGGCGGCTTTTTACTCTGCTGATGGTGATATTCTCATCGTTCCACAGGAGGGTGCTCTTGATATCAGGACCGAGTTTGGGTGGCTACTTGTTCGTCCCATGGAGATTGCTGTCATCCCTCGGGGCGTCAAGTATCAGGTCCATCTCCCCTCCGGACCAGCTCGCGGTTATGCACTTGAGCTATACCAGGGCCACTTCAACCTCCCCGAGCTTGGTCCTATCGGTTCTAACGGCCTTGCCAACGCTCGCGACTTTCAATCGCCAGTTGCGTGCTTCAGCGAAGACTTTGGCGCCACAGCCTCGGAGGGCTCCAGCTCATACACCATCTCGGTCAAGTTCAACAACAACCTCTTCAAGGCGGTGCAGGCGCACACACCGTTCGACGTGGTGGCATGGCACGGCAACTACTACCCCTTCAAGTACGACCTCGGCCGTTTCAACACCATCGGCACCGTCTCGTTCGACCATCCCGACCCATCCATCTTCACCGTCCTCACAGCGCAGACCAACACACCCGGCGTAGCCGTCGCCGACTTTGTCATCTTCCCGCCGCGCTGGCTCGTCGGCGAGGACACCTTCCGCCCGCCGTGGTACCACCGCAACACCATGAGCGAGTTCATGGGTCTGATCCAGGGCGCCTACGACGCCAAGCGCGGCGGCGCGGGCGGTTTTGTACCAGGTGGAGCGAGTCTGCACAATGTCATGAGCGGCCACGGTCCTGATGCCGAGAGCAATGAGGGTGCGAGGAATGCCGAGCTCAAGCCTGCCAAGGTTGGCACGGGGAGCTGTGCGTTTATGTTTGAGACTTGCTTGATGGTGGGTGTTACGCAATGGGGACTGAAGACGTGTCAGAAGGTGCAGGAAGGGTATAATGAGGAGAGCTGGGGCGGTGTCAAGACGCATTGGAAGTTGCCTGAGGGGTTGAAGGTTAAGCAGCATACTCTGTAGGGAAACAAAATTGGTGTTGAGGGTAGTTTTGGTATAACAAATAGCATGCCTTGAAATGAGTCTATGTCTTATTCTACTCTATTTCTTCCAAGTTTGTTACAAGTCATGCCCTGAGTTATTGTCCGCCTGTCCTTAGAACGATGTTGGAAGGGAGATTTCGACCCTTGAACTCATCGTCGACTTCATAGACGATTTCATCTCCCTCCTGCTTGAAGCCCTGCTGCAGATACACCAGCCGTCCCATACTTGAAGCCTCGGTGATACACTCCAGTCCACCCCTTCGCTCAGCTTCGTCCAATCCCCACTGCACCAAACGCTTTGCAATTCCCCTCCTCTGGAACTTGGGGTCCACGACACAGAGATCCATCACCATGACCGCCGGCGGAGAGGCCTCAGCCTTTCCCTTGACAATCTCCCAGCGTCGCTTATGCAGTGACCTCTCAGCCTGCACGAGAAACCGCTGCTCAGCCTCATTCCCAGGGTACAGCTGCTCCAAGTCCATAGCCTTCCGGAGGTCCTCGGCGGGGGCATCGCCGTATCCCTCGACGGGGGAGAACTGCTGCCAGATGGAGACGCCGGCGATGGTGTTGTCGGGGAGCGTGGCCTTGACAAAGATGGTGTTGGGCTGGCCGTCTTTGTTGCGTGTGACAGACGACCAGCGGTCTGCAAGACGCTTTGCGCCTGCTTTCTCGCCCTCGGGGGTGTTCCAGCCGGGGCTCATGGCCATCCAGATTTCATCGTGGACTTGGTCGCCAAAGGCTGCGGCTGTGAGCTTGAAGATGTCGGTGAAGTCGTCGGGGTTTGCGACGGGCTCGATGCGGATGTCTGAGAAGGCCATTTTGGGCGGTGAGATTGATTGGCTTGAATGAGATGAGATTATATTGAATGTGCTGGTTAATTCGGTGAGTGAAGTAAGAGACAAATTTCGGTTGTGAACGTGGTTGAGATATTAGTGATGGGAGAAAATGGATCTGATCCACTTCTTCTTCTTGGCTTAGGTGAATAATAATCAATCGCGCGACTTCATGACTTTGTATTCATTACCGAACTTGCGATAGCCTCATTTCTGCATGCCAGTGAAGTATTGCCAGATTGAGGCTTTATGTCCTTCAAAGGTGCTATCAGCAGACATAGCCTAACCGAACCCTCAAGGTGACCCCGAAGGGTGGTCACGTAGGCAGATAATACTAGATCAAGGCTGTCAACTGGTAAAAAGAAACACTTGTTAAACAAAACTATATTCACTAAAAGAAAATGATATGGGAATGACGATAGTTTCATTGGTTTTGGCATATACCTTTCTTTGAGTCTTAATATGTGATGAGTTCCGACTGCGATGAAAAGAACACCTCCCAAAGGTTTGAGACATGTCATGTAGTTGATGCAATTTCTGTTGATTCAAACTGCAAACGTTAGTAAGAGCTTGTGCGGTACTAAACACCATCATTAATCTCATCACCGACCACTTGATATTTCCTCAAAAACTCCTTTAACATATTCATCTCCGTCTTAAGACTCTTTCGTAGTACTCACTAGTAATTCATTCCTCGTCACCATTTTACTTCTATTCACTATCATAGTTACGCCCTGATCATGGCTATTCATTTACATTGCTGTGAGTCGTCATATGATCTCACGGTTCTTAGAATGATTCTAGATCAGAAGCCTTCAGTCCTGCCACTGGTTCAGTGATTTAACAGTCGAAGCTTCTACCCGATAAGTTCATTTCGTAATGAAAGTCTGTATTCGTGTCCTGATCAATGGTACGGTACTCCGTGCTACTATTCCAATGAGAAGAAAGGAGAGAGCCATCACCTGCATCCGATACGAGATCACTTCCGCAGGCTGCAAGCCTCGGCACTCAACCTTGAAGTCAACTAGAGCCTTTTGTTTTCGTCAATAGGCAACATATCTAGATGATCGTGATATAACAACTGGTTGCTACACAGCAGGCGCTTCTGCCCATGACGCAAGCGGAAGATGATGACATGAATACATCGTCTCCCTATTGTCAGAGGCACCAGGTTTTTGAATGGGTGTCCTGACCTGATACTGTTGGAGCTTTTACAGTTACGGGATTCGATTCTAGATGGAGAGTGATAGGCTATAATTACCAGTTAGAGGCTCGAGCTGTCTACATAATTAGGTCAAGTAACCTGCCCGTTGGTTATTTTGCTTACGCGATGGGCAAGCCCGTTCCAAAGGCTGATTAAGAATATTACAAGTACCCTATTTCTAGTTTTTCTGGGCCCTCGATATCTACCTCCTGGGTTGCGCGCAAGAGCACGACATCCTCAAAGCCCCTATTCCATGATCCCCACCATCTCCTCAGAGATACTCTCTCCTCTCATCCCCCACACTCCACGGCACAAACGTACCATACATGAAAGCCCTCTCCTGATCCATCTCATCCTCACTAGTCTCGATCTTCCAGACGACAACCGCCCTGATGAATCCAAACAAAGCAAGTCCCCACATCAAGACATTGCAGCCCATCAACACCCCCTTGACAGAGCGGCTCTCCTCCTGAAAGCACCGCGCCCAGAGCACAAGGCTCGCGACGGTCGTGGCGGCGAGGATGATTGATTGGAGATACAAAAGGGCGACGGAAGAGAGAAGCTTGACTTCGTGGGCGAGAAGACTGGCTGAGCAGAGGAGAAGCACTGCGACGAGAGTAGGGTCAGCGAGCTTCCAGAGCCTACAGGTTATTAGATAAATGCTCATGTGTTTAATATGTATAACTCACCAATTGTCAAAATCGTTGCCGGGCTCGTTCTCCTTCCAGATTGTAATCCACATCAGGGCACTAAACACAGCCAGTGTCACAGTAAACTGCAAAGCAAGCACGAGGCCATGTATGACAGAGCTGACGATCCATCGACCCTCACAACGCACAATCGTCACCGGCACATGCCCACCATCGTAGCTCTGTCTCTTCCCGTCAGTCCGAGTCGTAGAGCCCTTCCAACCACGCGTCTCACACTCCTCATCGCCCTCATCCTCTTCCTCGCTGACCCATGGTGGGAATGGAGTCAAGGGCGGCGATCCACATCTGTCGAGAGTAACAGGTGCGCGGACGGTCTGCGCTGACTCGGCCCGCAGCATGGAGCCGTAGTCGACGGACTGCAGGGATGTACCTGATGACGGGCCAGAGCCGGAGATGTTGCGGTGGTGAGTTAGTGTTGAGGCGCTGCGGGATAGAATTTCTGGCGAGACGAGGGATGAGTGCGTTGAGCGCATGGCGGGTGAGGGCTTGGCTGGGGATGTTATGCTGCGTTGTTGCTGCTGCTGTTGTTGCTGAGACCGCTCGGGGGAGAGGGAGAGAGTGAGGGCGCTTACGCGGCCGCTTCTCTTTTTGCGAAGAGTTCGAGTCGCGTCTCGAGGGATTTGGAGGTCCATGCTATACAAATGATGGATGAGGATGAAAAAGAATGCAGAGGATGCTGGTGGTTTAGAGAAAGGAAAGGGGATATTATCGAGGAGTTGGATGTTGCTGTCTGTCTGATGTTGATAATGGATGCAATACTAGAAGATGGCAGTGGCGAGCACTGGCAACTAACAAACCGCCAGCGCAACCATAAAAGAACCATCGCAGATATAAAAAAACCCTTCTCACTTCTCGCACAACTGCCAGGCAATGTCCAACGTTGTTCCCAGTGGAACAACCTTCTATTGTGTATCCCTTTAACGCCATCGTCAAGTGCCACGGCGAACGGTTTCTTTGTTCTTGACTCAAGACATCGTCATTAGATCCAACTGCCGATGAAATAGTCATGAGAAGATGGATCCCAAAAAGGGGGCGTCTCTTTGTTTCAAGTTAATTGACTAACGTAAATGGTATTCGTCATGAACCTCGCTTCCCTATTCTTACACATATTGCCCTAACGACCTTGCGCCTTTCCTTAACCCTATCCGCGAATTGCAAATCAGTCATGTCTTAAAAACACAAGTCGAAATACCTCGATAACCATATATCCCATGCCATCTCCCTGATCCACCAAACGCCCATAACCTCAATATGCGCTATCGCCGTCAACAAGCCCCGTTACTCAAGACTCATTCGTGCCTCGTCGCCAATCCCCCATTGTCCTCCCGGTCTGCCCTGTTTCTGAATTTCCAATGCCAACTCCGCGCTCAAAGAACTGGCGTCATCATCGTTGTACAAACTACTCGTCCTGCTGGCTCTCCTAGTACCCTCTTTATTGTCCACTCCGGATCGGTCAGTGACTCGTTTGCGCATTAATGGTGACCGAAAGAAAGATCTCGAGGATGTCGAGTGTACTGACAAGGAATCGTCTGCCGCTTTGGAGCTCGCATCATCGTTACTGAAGTCCTCGGCCTGGGCATGGGCTTGGGCCTGATCAGCCGTTGGGTTTCGTGTAGGTACCATGGTTTCGTTGCTCGAGTTGTATGGCTGTGACCTGAGTTTTGTTACGGATGGAGATTCCTTCATCTCCTTGGCGGGCTCCTCGGTATCATGGGGCTGGTCTACTTCAACCAACTCGGCATCGCGATACCACTTTCTTCGCCTTGTCCATCGACTCCAGCCATCCTGACCTCGTTGGCCGTTTTGCCACTAGAATCTTGTTAGAAACAGGACACTCGAGCCATAAAAGTCATCTGCATACCTTGTTGTCATAGAAGATCCAGCCATTTTTGCCATCGTTTCCATCATAGTCCACGGGTCCCTGCTCATCAGCTACACCATCTACACGCCAACGGGATCCGGGAACCCATCGCCATTTCATGCGACTTCCATCTTCTACTTCAGGCAATTCAAAGTCGTCCTTGGAAGGTACCGAGTTATTATGATCGTCCGTCCATGCAGCTCGTTCATATGCGAAGAGATTATTCGTCCACCCCAAGCCAATCCATCGTCTTTGATTCTCGTATATGATGAACGTAAACTTGACCCCTGCAGTTTTCTCGCTAGCGTTTCTTCGTCCGTGATTGGTCTGAAAGCTTGAGGATTTGCCAAGGGCCTTTGTGAGCTCAGATTCCTGTTGTTGAGCGACACGCTCTTGGCCCTTTTTGGTAGCCTTCTCCAAGTCCTTTCGAAACGGATGGTCAGGGGTGTCAAAGTGCAGGCCCGTGATGCCGGCTGCGAGCCGTCTAACTGTGGAACTTCTCCACAGAATGGCCCTTGATACTCGCATCACTCTTGCATGCCAAGTCAAGATGATCGTCCCGGCCACTAGCACAACCCGTCTCGTGGTGACAACCCTCCATGGGGGAACGGTAAGGGCGATCCAAATTGGTGTGATGATAAGTAGTCGCATAAAGATGACTGTCAACGCTGGTCTAGTGGTGGCACTTGTTGGTGTTGTCTGTGTGCTGAGGAAATCTGTCATATCCAGAAGAGGTTCCATCAAAACATTGCATCTTCCTGTAAGTTGTTTAAGGGTCTCGACGATCTCGTCTAGTGTCTTTTGGTGCTTGGTGTTGGTAACTTCGGAATTTCCCCTGACATGTTTGGACTGCTTCTCGCCAGCGTTGGCCTTACCATTTTGTTGGCTACTCTCGCCTGCGGTCTGACTTGTGCTTTTGGAACTGGTATTATGACTTCGAGTCTCGGTCCACCCGCTGCTACTGAGGGGACTGTATCTCCGGCCGTACATGCCAGCGATGAGGGCCATACCAACCAAGACAGGCCCAGCCCATGTTATTACGACATCTCCGTAGAGAACAACAGCCCAAAATGTGCAGAGTAATAAGAAGCTTTGCCAAGGGTCTCCGGTACTCCAGGTGAGAAGACCCGCAAATGTATTCAATGGGAGGAGGAAGGGATGGCTGTAGGCGAGGGCGCGGGTGATCTGGGGCGGCGTAGCAAGGAGCAGCGGGCTCTTTTGATGGACGAGGATAGTTGATCGACGAGATGATCGAGAAGGCGTATTCGCAGAGAGCGTTACAGGAGAGAAGGTGGCATATGTCGGGGGTGCGCCGGTCGAGGGATGGGATTCGTACGAGGGAGGTGATGCGCCATGAGACGCATCATCGCGGGAAGACATGGGCGACGATCCAAGATGGGACAGCCACGGAGTGTCCTGGAAGAGAAGCGCTGATGTCAATGGAGAGACTCGGAAATGCTGTGAAGATTGTCGATGAAGCCTGTGGGCAAGGGGTGATGCGATGCGATGTAATCTCAATCGTGCTCGCTTGCCCGCGTGAACGCCCACGACGCGACGTCAGAGGCAGCTGGATAGTGAGGTAGAGAGCTGATAAGTGGAGGATAGCGGCAGGTTATGTCATGGGGTGCCACTTTTAGCGTCTAGACTGCCTAGGGCTGTAGTGGGAAGAGTGCTGCCACAAGATGGAAGTGAATGATCAAGAGGAAGGTGAAGAAGAAAAGGGAGAATGACTGTTGGAAAACAAACTTACAAAGGCAGCCATTGATGGATGGATGGATACGACGTTTCCAAGTTTCTTGCTGTTGAGTTGCTGCAACTGTAAGCCACGATCTAATGCCGGCGTCATTCGTCTACGGGCGTTACCCCAGATTTAGTACTGTACTGAATGCCCCGCGACGTCAGCGACTACTCCTCTGCAGCGGCATGTCTTGATAACAGATATCAGCTGCACTTCAGAAGCAAGAGAGGGTAAAAGGAGAATAGACAAGACAAAAACTAGAGGACAAAGGAATACCTAATGAAGCGCCAACTTTGGCTGTGGAATTGGTCCCACGTGAGCTTTTTTGGTGCTCGGCGCAGTCATCAATTTCTTACTTTTAACCGTCCCCTCGGGTCCGTCCATCTGTCACATGCAAAACTCTCGGTTCCATGGCGGCCCAGCACATGAATCAGTTTATATTGCCGGGACATCCAGCTTCTCGAATTCAGTGACTCAATTTATGGCTATAAACAGCAGAGTTTTGTTATTATTAGCGATAAATCTCGTCTCATCTCATTTGGTTGTCGGCCCTTTTGGGAATCTTGCTGTTGACTTTGGGTATAGTAGTTATAGACGTCTTCCAGTGACCAGTGAAGCCAATCTCGACATAGATAGCATCCTCTGCATAGTCTCATAGATTTCGCAGCCGAGATTTACGTGGTATGTATATTTATATAGTTGGTTCAGATACTACGCGAACCTATCATCTGTGGATGTTCATCCGCGTGGGCAACAAAAGGAGGTGTAAGAGATATTCTCGACGGTCATATTTCACTCGGTCCATGTTACAACTCACGGAGCCTTCCCGGGCTAGGTTAAGAAGGCGTAAACTCATTGCATGACTCTTTATTGCTTGAATCATTGAGACTTTATGTCATTTGGATACTTTAGTCTCCTTCTTAGCCCACTGGGTTACGTCTTGAAAATACTACACATCAACCATCTATAACTGCCACATACAGCCTTCTAAGAGGATGCGAGAACTATCGCTACACGTCAAGGGAATGAGTCACAAAGTCTGAATACCGACACAAGATTCAGCCGCATAAACAAGTATATATCTGATGGTGAAACCTCATGCGTAAAGTTTTTCACTTCTCTGGCAGTCCATCGACTCTTCTTCATTCCTCCAAGCCTACTTCGTACGCCCACTCTCAACATGGACGAGAAAAGCACACCCCCAAACCTATCGACCCTTCCGGTTGAACTTGTCGATCAAATCACCTCTTACTTGACAAATCGAGACATTAAGAGTTTGCGACTCACATCAGTTGCCTACCACAATGCTATCGGCTTACGCTTGAAGCGAGTGTGTTCCTGTCGACCAGCTTACGCGACATTCAGGTTCTCCGAGAGACCGCTGACCACGAAGAGTTCCGTAAAGGGGTAACAGAAATCATCTGGGACGAAACTTATTTCCGTAATAAGAAGAGTCTCTTTCCTCCTCAAAAACTTGGACTGAATCGCAAGAAAATTCGAGGATTCCCTGATGCACCTAAGGATTGCCCAATTTGGTATTGGCTCGATGGCATGGGCAGCATTAAGGCAATCGCTAGACGAAAGGACAAAGACATGAATCGACCAGATCATATTTCAAGGGCGCGCCAGGTTGTAGCATCGATGACACCAAACGAGTCGTATAAACACTACTATGAACTGGCAGAGCAGCAGGACCAAGTTTTGTCGTCCAGGGCTGATGTCGACGCTTTCGTTCACGCACTGGAGCGATTTCCTTCTCTTTCTAGGGTCACCATCACGACAGCAGCTCACAGCAGGTTATTCATGCCGCTGTATGAAACTCCTCGGATTCGTGCGTTTCCATGGGGATTCACGCACCCTCTACTCAAGAGCAACAACAATCAACAGAAGGCCCGCTTCTTATATCGAGACAATCCAGAAGAATACACACAAAAGTATTACATATTTCGACGCGGTTTTTGTGCTACTCTGAGCATGCTTGCTCAACATGGACGACATAAAGTCTCCGAATTTATCGTTGAAGGGGAGGTATCAAATGATCTCATCTACCAAGACGGGACAGCTCAAGCCTTCGAAGATCTCATTTCTCTTATCAAAAGGCCCAGCTTCCGTCGATTAGTACTACGCCTACATATGAAGTCCCTGCCCGACGCGATGAGAGGCTACAGTCAGTATTATACAAGGATATTTAATGAGGCTACGAGCCTCGAGCAAGTCAACTTGTCCTGCTACTGGGGCACGTGGAGTCCGGGTCCGTTTTACCGTGGACGGCGGTTCAAATTTCCAACCGAACAATGGTCCCAGCTTCGACACCTTTCTCTTGAAGGGTTCTATATAGAAAAGGACCATCTAGTGGCTTCCTTGGCCTTACTACCCAGCCTTCGCTCTATTGAACTGCGTTTCATTAGGCTCATCATGTTCACCGAGATAAGCGGACGCTTATCCACGCTTTTGACTCGCAATCATCGAGATTTACTTATTGGCATGCGGGACACGCTTTCCTGGAGAAACGAAACCGTAGCAGTAAGGCCAAAGGTCATCATTGTTCTCCCTGGTCGGATGGGAAAAGGGGGACAAATCGTTCAACTTGACACTGAGATCCACGATTTTCTCTACAGGGGTGGTGAAAATCCCTTTATTCCGCTGCAGTATTCGGACGGGGATTTTGTAAAAAAAAAAAAAAATCTGGGTCCCCCTGTTCATGAACTTTGCGCTAGTAAAGGAGTTGAGATTGACGAGCTTGAGCCGGCCCATGAGCGGCCAAACGTAGACGAGGAGACGCTACGTAGACTCGGATTTATAGGAGACAAAGGACACCGATGGTTGGATGGGCCATGGGGGAAAGGGACTATCCCGACAGCGTACGAGCAAGGCCTCGATGAGCCTAAAGGGCACAAATAGGGGACCATAACAGGACGTAGACGGGATGCATAAAAGCTGTCAAGGTTGGCGACAAAAGAAATGTATTTCAAGGATAGACTAGAGGCTAGTGAACTCCATATCCCAACCACAATTTGTTTCCATCCCCAACGTTCATGAATCCATAGCTCGTTTCAACAAAAATTATAACCGACTTGGTGCAGAAAGGTGTCCGAAGTTCAGATCAGGGGAAGAATGGTGACGAGTGCCACAGGGTGTGTGAATCAATGATAGTTGCAATCATCGAGGTTGTCGAGGTAGATATTGGGTATTTATTTGCCGCAGCCGGAGCAAGTGCCTGATGTTATGTTGTTAGCATGCCGATGGCCCGGTGGGAATAGCTTCAAGCTAGACACTAACAAGAAGAGCCGCAGTTGCAGGCACTAGCACTACCAGAGCAGCCACAGTCGCCAGCCATTGTGATGATCTTGGGTGGGAGAGTTGTTTTTAAAAAAAAGTTGAGAGGTATTTGTAGAAAGTTGCTTGTTGCTTGTTGTGTGCTTTGAGGAATGTCTGTTTGAGAAGATGAAGAATAAGTTGGATGATACAGGGCCTTATATAGTGGGGACGATGGCTGCGGGCTTTGTGCGTAATGCGGCTTTTGTGCGTTAATGTCGAGCGCCCCTCCCTGCCACGATGAGGGGTCCAGGCTGAATTTGGATGCTTGTTGGCGATCTGGGCCGTCATTGTGGGGATTATGTGAGTGATTTTGGCGGTTCCAGAGCCTGCGCGTGATGATCCGTGGCGGCATGGATAGTTTCAGATGACAGGGACAAGGACTTGGTGAATCTACTGGAATATTCTAGATATGCACTTCTACCTTTAGAGATGATAGTAGAAAAAGATGGAAGATTTTATTCAAATTAATTCTCAAAATCATATGCAATATTCATGTCAAAAACTCTCTCCTTCAGTGTCGTATCTCGAACTGCCGTCTTACAGTACAAGCTTCATGGTGGGATGCCACTAACGTCACCCACCTTTGCCGTCCGGACCTTGTGATTGGGACGTGGGGGCGACCCTCCTTTGCCGCTAAAAAAGGACACTAACCGGCACTTGGCCAGGGCTGACACTCACACCACCTCATATGACCTCCAAGTATAACCTCAAGAACAGACTCAAGTCGCACATGGATTTAGGCAGCAAACTTAACTCTCTTCATCTAGGACTATCAGCCTGGCAGCAGAGGATATATACTGAAATATGCCAAGCATCAAGCGGGGTGAAAGCCCCACACGGTCAACTTGAAACGATACAGAGAAGATGTAAGTTACCTCCCCCAAGGTCTCATGTTCGAGTCCCGTCACTAACAGCATTACAGTAGCATGGCCCCTGCACTAAGGATGACACATGTAATCGAAGAGATGCTTCAAATTTTTTCCATCTTTTTTGGTCCCTTTTCTCTCTCTATCAGGCTTTGACTTATGCAGCCCTCTTGTTCTTCTAATAGAACATAGTATGAGCATACTATACTATTTAAGCAGCCAGTCTTTTGTATTAACCTGGACTTGTAGAAAGTCAAAAACTATTATAGAACAGTATGAACCATTCCTCTTATTAATAGCTAGAGAAGTAGATCTTTTGTTATCAGGAATAGTAACTCTTCTATTGTTTTTATTAGTGATTTTCATTTTCGTGTAAAGGATATACCAGAGAAACTGAACCTGCTGTGCTCTAGGATTAAGTATCTAGCAGTTTAAGTTCACCGTATTCCCAGTAGGTGCAAGACCTCAAGTCAGGTTGTTGAGCTGAGACCGTAAGTTGGCAATTGTGTGGTTCGAGCCGAATAAAGAAAGAAATATAAAAGGTACTGTATTAAGGGATAGGATTTATATATCTGTCGTGGCTCACATGAACATAAACATTAGTTCTCTACAAGCGTCGATAACATAGATAAAGTTCTTCCACTTAAACTGGATCACTTCACCCTTACCAAAATCCTTCCATAAGTTGAATTTCGGAGTATGTCCAGTAGCACACATCCGAGCAACAGGTGCTGTGGACTCCGTTCCTATCAAGGTGTATTCTTTTGGCAGTTGAGAGATCTCATATGTGCACAAGTGACATACCCACGGTGTAGGCCCTAACGGGCAGTTGTATGTTATCTCTCTGGCTCGTTCCGTGGCTTCATGTGTCTGTTCTTCTAGTGAGCCGATAAACGACTTCCACTCATCAGACTCCTGGGCAGCGCTGTCAGTTCTTCTTCGCTTTGTTCTAGGATCGGGCAGCTCCTCTTCTGATTTTCGCTTCTTAGGATTGGGCTTTGGAAGCAGTTGCTTTGCTTTTGCGGCTCGTAGGGGTTGAACACGGGTTGGTTTTAATTCTTTCTTTGGTGCCTTGCGTGATTTCTTCGGGGGTGGTTCGGGGCTGTCCTGTTCTGTTTGGAGCGAAATATGTCCTCGTATGTAGTCTTGGAAATGTCTCTTGCAAAAAGGTGCCCCGATGGGTGGAAGGGTTCTCTTAGGGAATAACATGATACAGAGGGCTTCAATCAGTTTTGATTTGCGTAAGTTAAGTGAACCCCTGAGCCTTTGGCTCAGATGACCGTCCCGGCACTTTGATTTTATACGTCCTGTTGGTGAACATGGTCTCATCAAGGCCTTGGCCATCTCGAACAATACACTCCATGAAGGTTATTGACAAAGGGTATGATCCTTTGTTATCATAAAGCAGTCAAGTGACGTCGGACATTGTCTACTTAGGCCAGGCGCCTATCCAATCACCATTGTGCGAAATGCTATACACTTACTTAAACTGCCACCTTGGGTTTGTTTCTCGGATATTAAATTGACGACTGCAAGTCTATCGTGGCAATTGACCGAGTATATTACATGGTCAAGTAACTGCAAAGTTCTGGGCGTACCTAATCTACCAGTCCTATGAATGGGGGCCGTAACGCAACAAGCAACTCGAGGTTGTCATGACTAAGCGCAGAAAGGTTTTCAGTAGCATGATATGGATATTTTGTCTCCGAAAAAGAACATGGATCAAACTCTATCCTACAGATCAAGGATAGATAGAGATGTTGTTGACGTCCCGTTCAACTGCCCTACGCCGCCGTGAGTCCGCGGAGGATTCAAAATACAACTGCGCGGTAGCTATCCCGGTCCTACAATACCGACTGTTGGTGGAAAACCTGAGCAAAAACAAGCTAATGCAGGCTAGAAAAAGTCACTAGACCTGCACGCTGTGTTTCTAGAAGGCGTTTTAAATCTACGAGTGAAAGTCTATCGCCAATCTGCCGTATCACGCTTATCATGTCAGTTGACTTGTAAGAACTTGATGGTTGGAGGGATCGGCTAGGCCATCCCGAACTCGGACCCCAGATTTCGGTTGGAGGCCGAGAACTAACGCCAGGGACTAACTTGTTCTCTAGGCAATCTCTGAAAATCGAGAGATAACGTCTTGGCTTGCAGTGGGGACCCACGGCTTCTCTGCCGACCACCTGATTTGTCGCGGCTCGACTCAGTGATGACTCGGTGAAGTTATACGGGTGTTCACCGAGTCACTTCACTGAGTCAAAGCGCCGACGAATCACAGCGTCTGACGCGCATTAGCTGCCGCGCTCTGTTCACCGAGTTAGAATTTCTAGTTTCTTCAACTAGACGCGATCCATGTTCCATCATGGCACCGCCGGATGTACCTCGATGTACCTCCCGGCTGAGGCGCCCACCAAACTCCGGTTTGGAGAAAGACGGCAGAAGGATCGGACCAGGACCGCCGACGCCACTCATGGGCAGGTACCCTTAAAACTTTGGTCGCGACGCTGTCTTTGATAACAGCACAGCACCACATCTCCTCTCTTTTTTTCTTGTTCTTGTTTTATTCAGTTCAAGTTTGGTCTTGAATTGTGTAGAGGGGTCCAAGGCTTCTTCATCATCCCAATCATGATGTCAGCCACTCGCATCGGACAACGGCTCTGCCGTCAGTCTCGTCGTTCCCCCATCGCTCTTCAGCCTCGTCTCACACAGTCCATCCGTCTCAATGGCGCCAGCAGGGCCTTTTCAGTGAGCGCCCAGGTCGCCAGCAGCAAGGCCGTCCGCTTTGCCGACTCTCAGAGCAGCGCCAACCTGCACGAGCATGAGCTCTTCTCAAGGAGGCACATTGGCAGCGAGGCCAGCGAGCAGCAGGAGATGCTCAAGCTCCTCGACCCGCCTGTGAGCTCCATGGAGGAATTCCTCGAGCAGACCATCCCCCCGCAGGTCAGGAGGAAGCAGAAGGGCCTTAACCTCGTTGAGCAGTGGTACGAGGGCGGTGCTGAGGCTACCGTCCCTGCTAATGGCCGCACCGAGCACTACATCCAGCAGGAGATGCGAAAGCTCGCCAAGAAGAACAAGGTCTACGAGTCCTTCATTGGTGCTGGTTACTACGGCACTCTTGTTCCCGCTGTTATTCAGCGCAACGTTCTCGAGAACCCCGCCTGGTACACCAGCTACACCCCTTACCAGGCCGAAATCAGCCAGGGCCGTCTCCAGTCTCTCCTCAACTTCCAAACCCTTATCACCGACCTGACTGGCCTTGACATCGCCAATGCCTCCGTTCTCGATGAGGCTACTGCTGCCGCTGAGGCCATGACCATGTCCATGGCCAACGCCCCCAAGGGCAAGGGCCAGAAGGTCTTTGTCGTCTCCAAGGACTGCCACCCCCAGACTATCTCTGTTCTGCAGTCCCGAGCTGAGGGTTTCGGCATCAAGCTCGTCATCGGTGATGTTCTCGCCGACAACTCCAAGCTGGTCCGCGAAGTCGAGGGCGACCTCATTGGTACTCTGATCCAGTACCCCGATACTCACGGTGGTGTCCACAACTACCAAGCCCTTGCCGATATCGTCCACGAGAAGAAGGCTCTCCTCAGCGCTTCCACCGACCTGCTCGCTCTGACCATGCTCAAGCCCCCGGGTGAGTTTGGCGCTGATATCGCTATTGGTAACTCTCAGCGATTTGGTGTTCCCCTGGGTTACGGTGGTCCTCACGCTGCCTTCTTCGCCACCTCTGAGAAGTACAAGCGCAAGATCCCCGGCCGTCTTGTTGGTGTTTCCAAGGACCGTACTGGCAAGCCTGCTCTCCGTCTTGCTCTCCAGACCCGTGAGCAGCACATTCGACGAGAGAAGGCCACTAGCAACATCTGCACTGCCCAGGCCCTTCTGGCCAACATGTCCGCCTTCTATGCTATCTACCACGGTCCTAAGGGTCTCAAAACCATCGCCCAGGATATCTGGAACAAGACCCGCCTCGCCCAGAACCTCATCCTCGAGAAGGGTGAGTTCAAGCTCCACACCGATGGTGTCCGTGAGGATGGCTCTGTTCTCTTCGACACTGTGACCCTCCAGGGCTCCCCTGAGGCGGTTTCTAAGGTCCACGAGAACGCCACCCAGCAGAGCATCAACCTCCGACGCGTTGCCGACGACAAGGTTGGTTTCTCCCTGCACGAGGGTGTCAGCCTTGAGGGCCTTTACAACCTTGTCAAGGCCTTTGGTGTCTCTGAGGCCGACTTCAACGCCGCCCTCGAGTCCACCCAGGGCAAGCACCTCGACGACCAGATTCCCGCCTCTCTCCAGCGAAAGACCGGCTACCTTGAGCAGCCCGTTTTCAACCAGTACCACACCGAGACCGAGCTCCTGCGATACATCTACCACCTCCAGTCCAAGGATGTTTCGCTCGTCCACTCCATGATTCCCCTCGGATCCTGCACCATGAAGCTTAACGCCACCACCGAGATGCTTCCTGTCTCCGACCCTGGTATCAACAACATCCACCCCTTCGCCCCCGTTGAGCAGGCTTCCGGTTACCAGGCTCTTATCAGCTCTCTCGCCAAGAACTTGTCCGAGATCACTGGTATGGACGCCACCACTCTCCAGCCCAACTCTGGCGCCCAGGGTGAGTTTGCCGGTCTCCGCTGCATCAAGGCCTACCACGAGGCTCGAAGCGGAGAGAAGCGAAAGGTCTGCCTGATCCCCGTTTCTGCCCACGGTACCAACCCTGCCTCTGCTGCCATGGCCGGTATGAAGGTCGTCACCGTCAAGTGTGACAGCAAGACTGGTAACCTGGATATTGAGGATCTCAAGGCCAAGTGCGTCAAGCACGCCGATGAGCTTGCTGCCATCATGGTCACATACCCCTCCACCTTCGGTGTCTTTGAGCCCGAGATTAAGCAGGTCTGCGACCTCGTCCACGAGCACGGTGGTCTCGTCTACATGGACGGTGCCAACATGAACGCTCAGATTGGTCTTTGCAGCCCTGGTGACATTGGTGCTGACGTCTGCCATCTTAACCTTCACAAGACCTTCTGTATCCCCCACGGTGGTGGTGGCCCTGGTGTTGGTCCTATTGCCGTCAAGAAGCATCTTGCTCCCTACCTCCCTGGCCACCCTGAGATTGACCCTCAGCGAGTTGGTGCCGAGCGTGACAGCACTGCTGTTGCTCCTATCAGCGCCGCTCCTTGGGGTAGCGCCTCTATCCTCCCCATCAGCCACACCTACATCCTCATGATGGGCGGTGACGGTCTTACCCGACAGACTGGTACTGCTCTCCTCAACGCCAACTACATCATGTCCCGTCTCCTGCCTCACTACAAGGTCGTCTACACCAACTCCAACGGCCGATGCGCCCACGAGTTCATCCTGGACGTCCGACCCTTCAAGGACACGGCTGGTGTTGAGGTTGCCGACATTGCCAAGCGACTGGCAGACTACGGTTTCCACTCCCCCACCATGAGTTTCCCCGTCTCCGGAACGCTCATGATCGAGCCCACCGAGTCAGAGTCCCGTGCTGAGCTCGACCGCTTCTGCGATGCCCTTATCCAGATCCGCCAAGAGATCGCCGACGTCGAGTCTGGCAAGGTTCCCCGCAAGAACAACCTCCTCACCAACGCACCCCACCCCCAGGAGGATCTCCTCTCTTCTGAGTGGGACCGCCCCTACTCCCGTGAGGAGGCTGCCTACCCTCTGCCCTGGCTGAGGGAGAAGAAGATGTGGCCCTCTGTGGCTCGTGTTGACGACGCCTACGGCGACACCAACCTGTTCTGCACATGCCCCCCTGTTGAGGGATCGGAGAATCTTTAGATGAAAAAAAGAAGTAATGGCTTAACGATAGAAGCTTGGATGGGTCATAAAGTTTAAGCGTTTGATTTCGTGTATTTAAGCGGCGGGGAAAAGATATCATATTCAACCATGATGGTTCCCAATTTTGCATCTGGAATGGTTTGTTGGAAAGCTATTCAACCAAGGCGATTGGCGGAGTTTTGCAAGATATGATGGATGGATGGGATGGATTTATTAGAATAAAAGTTCTAACCTACCTAGATCAAGAATTTATGAGTTAAAATATCAAGTATCATGAGTGCGTATATTTGCATGATTGACAGACGATAAGTTGGAAGTGGAGACATAGAAATACTTGCAACTTGAGAAATTGCAGAGTTGAGATGAACATGATGGTGAGAATAAGCCTCAGAATAATTTAGATGGTGACAGATGAACAAACAATTTGATATCGATTTTTGCCTTGTAAAACACCCATTATTTTAACTACTAAATACATCAACGCTTAATGGTCCTTGGTGTGCTCAGCATAGGCAGCCTCGTCCATCAAACCATCCAGGCCAGAAACGTCTGAGGCCTCAACCTTGATCAGCCAGCCCTCACCCTCAGGGTCCTTTCCAAGGTCAGAGGGAGTGTCGCTGAGAGGCTCGTTGACCTCGACGACAGAGCCAGAGACGGGAGCGACAATGTCAGAAGCGGACTTGACAGACTCGACGCTGCCGAAAGACTCGCCCACGGTCGTCTCCTCGCCTGTAGCGGGGAGCTCAACGTAGACGATGTCGCCGAGGGCCTCAGCGGCGTAGTTGGAGATACCAATTGTGCCTGGGGAAAAGTCAATTGCTTGTTTCTGTAGATTTGAAGGGAGAGAACTTACAGGTCTTGCCGTCGGCGGCTAGGTCAATCCATTCATGGCTCTCGGTGTATTTCCTCGCGAGGACTGGAAAATTTTAGAAGGCAATTGATTACTGTGAGATGGTGGAAAAAGCTCACGGTTCATGGAGACTGAGAAGCATCGTCGGGGAGCAGCGGTGTTGACTTTGCAGGCAAAGGCCGTCTTGGGAGCAGCTCGCAGGGCAGAGGAGCGGAGCTTGGAGGCAGAAGCCCAGGCTTGACGAGCAAAGAGACCAGACATTTTTGGAGGTTTGATGTGATGAGAATTGGGTGAGAGCAAAGAAGTGGTGATGATGATTTTTTGGCTGAGGTCTCTCTGCCCCCCATTTACTTTACTATTCAAGTCCCCCGTCTTCGGCGACGCGCCCGTTCTACGGAGGTGCATGTACCTCGGAGTCACTGTCCGGCCCCAGCAGAGAAGGCGTCTGGTAGCGTCATGAAAGTTGGAGATAGCAGGGGGCGATCAGACGATTTGCGGTACTTGGACATCCCCACGTGTGGAGGTAGAGGTACTTGTTATCTCTGCCAAGAGAGGACTCATGACGTGCGTCTGATGCCACTAGATCCTTGGCGTCGAAGTAGATTATACTTTCCACTTCACCGAGTCACGTACCGCATTCCCCGGATTTGTGAGGGAGAGCTTTGGCCGCGAGGGGTCTTGGCTATGCGGGGAAGCTTTGCGCTGGAAGATGAATCTCCGAGGTGATGAATTTTCGGAATTTGATGGCGGAAAACAAAGGCGCGGCACAAATTTTGTAGGTTTTGATGAATTTAGAAGTAAGAGGATAGTTAAGGTGGTCAATTGAGCAGAGGTCTGTCCGTACTGGAGGATATTGAATGTGATATCGACACAATCGCTTCCATCATATGCGCAGACATACACAAGCTACAATCTCATGATATAGACATAGAACAACACAAACACATCTAATAGGCAACAATTATCTTGATTTCATGTCAATTCAACTGCCATGACTATAAAATTTTCCAAACGCCTTATCCCTTGCTGTTTACTCATTCATCTAATCCCTAACCAAAACATCATGACTGGAGCCAAGGCTGGGGGAATCCACCAACCCACTCAGCAACCTCGTTGCGCAGCGCCTCAATCTCCTTGACCTTGGATCCATCGCCGAGATACTCAAGGAAGTTCTTGACCGTGCCGGGGTTCTTTGCGCCCTTGGCCTCAGCAGCCGCCCGCGCGTCCTTGTCCACAGCAAGCGTGATCTGCACTCCCCGGTCGACAATGTCGGCTACGCGCTTGAAGTCCTCGCCGTTGAAGCCTCGTGTCGTCATGGCCGGTGTGCCCAGGCGAAGACCACCGGGCTTCAGCGCCGAGCGGTCGCCGGGAACAGTGTTCTTGTTGCTGGCGACACCAACGAGCTCGAGAACGCGCTCGACACGCGCGCCGTCGACGCCCTTGGGCTTGAGGTCCACGAGCACAAGGTGGTTGTCGGTGCCGCCGGACACGAGCTTGTAGCCCAGGCCCTCGGAGAGCTGCTTGGCCAGCGCCTTGGAGTTGCTGAGCACCTGCTCCTGGTACTCCTTGAAGGCGGGTGTCTGGGCCTGCTTGAGAGCCACGGCGAGCGCGGTGATGGTGTGGTTGTGAGGTCCGCCCTGGTGGCCGGGGAAGACGGAGGCGTTGATGGGGCCCTCGAGGTCGTACATGATCTGCTTGCCCTTCTTGTCGGTGCTGCGAACGCCCTTGCGGTAGAAGATCATGGCACCGCGGGGGCCACGAAGGGACTTGTGGGTGGTGGTTGTGACGATGTCGGAGTCGTCAAAGGGCGTTCCGATAACGCCGGCGGCGACGAGACCGGACACATGGGCCATGTCGGACAGGAGATAGGCACCAGCCTCGTCAGCGATGGCGCGCATGCGCTCGTAGTCGATGAGGCGAGAGTAGGCAGATGTTCCGGCGACGATGACCTTGGGACGGTACAGCAGGGCGTTCTCGCGCAGCTTGTCGTAGTCGATCAGACCAGTCTCCTCGTTGAGTCGGTAGGGGAATGTCTCGTAGTACTTTGAGATCATGGAGATCTTCTTGCCGGGGATCTGGTAGCCGTGGGAGAGATGGCCTCCGTGGGGGAGGTCGAGACCCATGATGCGCTCATGGGTGTTGAGGATGGCCGAGTAGGCGTAGAGGTTGGCGGGAGAACCAGAGAGGGCTTTGGGAGTGTTAGCATGATATCTGTAAGGGAGTGATTATGTGACTTACGCTGAACATTGACACCCCACTTCTCGGGGTCGAGACGGAAGGTCTCAAGAGCTCGACTTTGGCAGAGACGCTCAGCCTCGTCAATGTGCTCATTTCCACCATAGTATCGCGCTCCGGGGTAGCCCTCGGAGTACTTGTTTTGCATGACGCTGCCTAGAGCATCGAGGACGGATCGCGAGGTGAAGTTTTCGGAGGGGATGAGGTTGATGAAGTGGTTCTGGCGCTTCTCTTCCTGCGATGGGTGTCAGTCTTGTCAATTGGCATGGTGTTGTTGAGGAGTACTTGCGCGCTTGAGAATGGCGTGAATCTCAGGGTCACCATTTTGGAGGCTGGAACCGAGAAGCTGCAATTGTTAGCTATGAATGTGAGTTTTGCGGGAGTTGTTTTGTTCTTACATCAGTCTGCGAGGCAAAAGTTCTGGTGGTAACGCGGCTGGCCAGAGATGGCTTGCTGCGAAGGCATTGATGCCGGAGAGCCCTCATGTTCATCATGGTAGCTGACTGTGAGGAGGGGGTATCTTTGTCGTGGAATCAATCAGAAGAAAGGAAGAAGGGAAAAAGGTAAAGGGAAATAGAATTACACTACAAGTCCAAGTCTCGTCAAGTGAACAATAGGTTCAGACTAGATCTAATAAGAGAGTCCGAGCAAAAGCCTTGCTCGCCGTGCTTCGGCTCATGAGTTCCAGACAAGGAACATTGTAACTGTACGTACCTCTCTCCGATGTCACCGAGTCCCAAGCATCATGTCACCGAGTCAAATACTATCAGCCAGATCTGGAGGGACGCTCACGCGAGGTCCACCCAGTCCCTCGGAGTAGGTCTTGGAGGGCCGGAAGTGAGTTACCTGGGGGTACTTGGACCTGTACATACCGGCTAGACTAGAACTAGGTAGGAAGTTTCAGAGGGCGCTTAATTGTCCAGAGTCTATCTCGGTGAGCGGGTCTAGGGTAGTAGATAGTGCGTCATGAGTATAGGTCCCCGCAGTCTAGAAGGATTCGATTCTTTTCCTGG